>JAQJVK010000001.1:65914887-66113045 GCA_035578135.1 Flexamia atlantica | reverse complement strand
ATACCACTAACCCAGTCAGCACACATTGTAAAAATAACGTTATTTTCACGTGAAAAAAGTAAAAAAACGTAAAAGTAAAAAGCAAAACATATTTTTCACGTGAAAATGATGAAAAAATGTAAAGTGAAAAATGTAGTGACATTAAAAACGTTATTTTCACGTGAAAAATATGAATCAAAAGTATAATCAAATGAAATAACAAATATAACTTTTTTTATATTTTTTATTTTCTTGTTTATTCATTTCGATTTTTATACGTTTTGATTAATCTTGTGCGCTTATAAAAAACTATCATCCTCGTAAAATACACAAATTCTACAGTAATCATTTATTTAGTCCAAACTAAAATTCAAAAATATAAAAAATAATTTTTAAAAATTTAACGGATTTATAAATAATTATGTTATGAATTATTTATATAAAATTATTATACTATTTGTTAAATTGTTATTCGTTATACTTATTATGTTTTAAAATAGTTTACTATTTAAAAAAATGCCTGACACAAAGCTATTTATTTCAAATTAAAAATAAAATCACCCTGCCAAAATAATATGGGCCATAAATCGTGAATTGTGTCAAGACAAAACCTCCCTTCAGACGACGCCGCGACGTATAACCGGTGCGGTGCGGTGGACTGAACTGGGAGCCTGAGTGTGGAGTGTGGAGTGAGGAGTGAGACGCCGTTGGCCTCAGTTTCAGTTAAAGTCATAACGGCTTTTAAGGTTTTAAATTGGAAGTTTAGACTTAATTGCGGTCTTCAAGTAACTACGAACAATGAGTTAACCCTCCTACGGGCTTTCATCGTTCTTGGTAAGTTTATACTTTGGATATTTATTTAGTCATCTATTGTGAAATCAAGATAACCTAACCTCAACTTTCAGCATTCCATTATAGTTGTTCTGATTAGTTGATACAAATTTGGTAATTATGCATATCATAACAACTCTCCTAGCCTTTTCCAAAACACTCCCATGTGATAATTCAGTACGAGTTTCATATCTGATCTTCTAGGTTTATGTTTATTGTCGATTGTTTACCTTAAATGCTTATTATAGGTTTGATAACTGAACTTCTCAATAGGATTTAACATGGGCAAAGATCAGTTTTGTTTTGGGTACTCAGTTCAGATTTCGGTTATCCGATATTAACTATCAACCTATCATGTTTAACTCCAACTAACTGATGTACTGTTTTAACAAACAACCGTCAGTGGGCTAGTGAAGAAACTTCAATAACAAACAAATACCGAAACCATTGTCAATTATATCTAGGCCTATATCATTCGATTCTCTCACAAACAACAAATCATACCAAACGTAAATATAATAAAACTAAAATTATATTAAACATACGCCTAATATAAAAACTAAATTAAAACGCTACTATAATTAACTAACTAAACACAACTTACTACCTTATTTCTCATCATCTGCCATCTTGTACTAAAATACTGTCGATAAACATATTTTCGTAAAGTAACAAATCAATCGATATCAAAGACAGATGTTAAGTTCTGTCCAACAGACAGTACATCGAACTTCGACTATTGGTAGAACGTTCGATATTGTTTCTTAGAAAATCAGATGTTGGATCGTCTGCTATAGGAACAAACGGCAGAAGATCAGATAGCCTATGAAACTCGTACCCCCTAACTCCTAAGCCTCAGCTTTATTACTAAATTTTGAACTTCTTGTTGGATACAGTTTGGGCGTTTTATCTTGAGCTATGGGAACCATTTAGGCCTACACCTGAAGCGGTTGGAGTGGAGTGAATATGTTCAGAACACTATAGCTGATACCTAAAGTTAACCTGATATGTTAACATTTTTTAATAGCTGTCTATATACCTATTTAGCTACTGTAATTTGTATTTAATCACATTTAATATTTGTTGAGATTAACTTTTTCATTATTTAGTGCCCCAGATCATTAAGAATAAATAAATAATGTTTGACAGCTTCGGCAACGGAATAGGCCAAAGCTCAAGATGAAACGCACCAACTGTATAACCTCTGATTATATTTCGTTCTGCTAAAGCATATTACCTATTTTACTTCTACTGTTATTTTTGCCCGTCACTAGCACTTATCAAAGGCCTAACTTAAATATACTCTGATTGAGTAGGCCCATCAGGTGAGACCTTATCAGACTCCACCTTAATGCTTTTGATTACATTATTTTGTTTATTTAGGTTAGATATTGATGTTTTTTAAAGCGTTTTGATTTGTTCTCGATGAAATTGAATAATCTTAATTTCGGTTACAGACGTATAAAAGTTTCAGATTGATAGCCTATTTCCAATAAAATTTAGACCGCTTAGAAAACTGCACCCGCCTATTCGGAAACGTTGGTAATGAGTACCTTAGCCAACTTAACTTTTTAAATATTGAAGTAGCCTTCAAGCAATTTACATTTGTTTATCTGCAATTTAATAATGTTTGATTATTTTGTAATTTTATGTTTTTTGTGTGTTTCTTTTAGGAAGGAGCTTGCTGTTACATTTTTAACACCAAGAAAAGATTACAAGTTTCTAGGCTTTTTGGAGAAATTGTGAGAATCGATCCAGTCTATGAATTGGCTTCAAAACACAACTTACTTAAGGAGAAAAAATTCAGGTAGGTTTTTAGTATTGCTTTCTGTGGGTGTCTTATGATTCCTTTTTGTCTTATATTTTTTATGATGTTTTATGATCAGCGCACGGAAAACTCCATAACATTCTTCAGATTACTTATTGGCTCTAATTTTTTAATCGATGTTACACTAAAGATTATTTTCATTTGGATGTTTCATCAATCTGCAGAAATTCTCATGTGGTGTGTAAGGTATTTAAAAAAACTATGGTATAATGATACAAAGGTTTGTTTTCTCTTGGACGATATGATGTTCCGAGGTTGACAAATAATGTTAGGTAGCAAATATTCTTGGTATTTAGACATTTTTGCTAATTTTTAACTAATTTGCATTCAGGCCTAATGTAGGTAAGCAAGCATGTATTGTAACTACAAGCTTTCTTCCTGGAGTGAAAAACTATAAATGTGAATTGGATATAAATAGGCCACGATAATTTGCAAACCCAGTGTTAACTAACACAGATAACCTGCCAAGAAGTCTACTTACTAAAACAGCAATTCAAAATAAATTTAGGTGAAACTTTAAGTTCCTTATTATAGCATTATCGTATATTTGATTGCAATAAAACAGTTTAAACTTATTTAACGTTTTTATGACCTCAGAAAGCATTTTTCATCACTCTGTATACAAAGATTGCCCGTTACCGTACAGCTGAAATCTACGAAAACCCTCAACTTCCTTACATCAAAACAAATAATGATCAGCGGATTTTTGTTACCCAAACTTTGCATTTCCGTACCCAAACAAAATTTTGCTGTACCCAAACAAACGAAGTTCCAGTTTTGACAGTTCAACCAGCTGACTCTAAACGAAAATAGACAGTTCAGCCCTATTGTGTTTTCTTATAGAGAAATGACTAAATTATGAAATTTTGGGTGATTTTTTATAAGTTTGGTTACTTATTTGCATCATAATGAAATGTATTGTTCACAACTCATCACTAAAGTCCCATTTCACATCAAGACTAATAGTGAAATATACTATTATTTCTCTATTTCCTGCCTTTATTCCCCATAAAACAGTAATTATTAATTCACTGACCCAGTAACCTCCTGCCTGCTATACCGAGTTTGCATGGCTTTTCTTGATAGACCAAAGTAAAAATATTTTTACAGTGTAGTCTTCCAGTAAATTTTGATTATGATATTAGTTTGCTTTATAATATGAATTGGATCTGTTTTGATTTACAGGAAGCAAGATTTTGTGGAAGATGGGGTTGAAAATGGAACATGAGGAAGCGTACAAACTAATGTTGTGTTGGCCTATTAAGGTTTAATAAAAAAAACCTTAGCCTATACTGTATTGAGTATATGTTAATTCTTTACCATTATTCATGTCAATACATAAATTTATTCAATCATCGTTCTATTTATTTCACAAGGCCTTAATTAGTCAAGAATAAGTTAAAATAACTGCTCACTTTGAAATTATATATATATTGCAGACAGATTCACTGATAAGGGATATTATGGTTTGAAATTATATATATATTTCAGACAGACTCACTGATAAGGGATATTATGGTTATTACAAAAAGTAGAACAAAATACCCTTTTTCCGTGGTTTTATTCGTGCTTAGCATTAAATTAAACCATGATTAATGGGTATTTAGTTCTATTTTTTGAAATAATATATAATAATAATAACGATAATAATTGATAATATTTATATACAATCTCAATGTTCTCTTTAAAACAACAGTGTTTGGTGTAATACTTTTTCAGTATTATTCCTTGGTTATAAGGCCTAGTAGTAATTTGTAAATTTTACAACATTTTTATTGTTAAATATCACAGAATTCAAATATGTTGACTTTTAAGTTTTTTTTAATCAGTTTAAATAAAAATATGCTATTCATGCTAACAACTTTTTGAAGTATTTATTTGAACATAAAATTAACAAAAATGTTTTTTATGTAAAAAGTGTTAAAGATGGTGAAGGTATAAGGTGTATAAAACGTAATTTTAACCAAAAAATTTCAAATATGTGAAAAACATAACGAAATTAAAACAAAATTTTTACATAAAAATGTACACTAAGTGAAAATAAAACAAAATTAAAATGTAATTTTTACGTGAAAATGTTAAAAATGATAAAATAAAGTGAAATAGAAACGTGATTTTTGCGTGAAAAATGTACAATATATACAAATAACGTGAAATGAAAACGTAATTTTCACGTATTTTTTTCACGTGAAAAACACGGCCAAAGTTGTGACATTTTCACTATATTTTCACGCGAAAAAAACGTGATATTTACTTTTTTTCACGTGAAAATCACGTTAAAAATGTTCAAAGAAAACATTATTTTCACGTGATTTTTCCATTGTTGTGCTATCTGGGAACTGTTCAATGTTTAGCTTTTAAACAAACTAGACCAATTCAATTCATCACAGTAAAGCTACAATAATTGACCCTGTAAATCTATTATCATACCAAAAAACACAAAGTGTTGAAGGGTCGCCAAGCCCTAAAAATATGTGATATCAAAGTGTACATAACAAGTCAATTTAATTTCCTTACTTATATTGAGTATTTAGTAGACTTGTTTTTAGTACAATAAAACTTTATTATGAATTACAAAAATAAATTAAAATAGATAACAGGGATCTTCATGTTGTTGAGGCTTCATCTAATTTTCCACTTACTTCAATAATCCATTGTTGGTCACATGCACAAATTTTGAATTTAAAACAACAACAAAAGGGAACAAAATCAACGTCATCTGGTTTTTAGTAGACAAACAAAAATACTGTATAAAATTAATTCAACATACCCCCGCCCGTGAACCACACTGGGGTTCACTGAAAAAATAAGAAACGTAAATCTGATGGGAGTTAATCATGATATTTGGGACTAATCTTCTGTTGGGATGGGTGACACCTTGGTGACAGCCCGAGTGAGAGGTCCTTTGTTGGTGCGAAGGTGTACAACTCGTACAAGTCCGTCAGGTCCAGGGGATGTAGCTGTGACACGACCTATCCTCTAGCTGAGGGGTGGAGAATTCTCTTTATGGATCAAGACAAGGTCGCCTTCTTTGATGTTTGCGTCCGGGGATGTCCACTTTCCTCGTTGCTGTAGAGAATGGAGATATTCTTGTTTCCACCGCTTCCAAAAATGCTGAGACATAGCTTAAACGAGCTGCCATCTTGAGAGTCGATTGGTGGGTACTCCTTCCCATGTTAGCTCTGGAAGAGCCAGAAGAGGGCTTCCGATAAGAAAATGTCCAGGTGAGAGATAGTCGACCTCCGAAGGGTCAGAGGACAGCGCTGTAATAGGCTTAGAATTGAGGATCGCTTCTATCTTCGTAGACAAGGTGAGAAACTCTTCGAAGTTGAGAAGTTGATTCCCAACAACCCGGCGGAAGTGATGTTTTATGCTCCGCACCATTCTCTCCCATAAACCTTCCTGGTGAGGTGCTGAGGGGGGTATAAAGTTAAACTTGATCTGGTTTTCATTACAAAATTTATGAATGGCTTGTTTAGTATCATTCTGTCTTAAGAATGACTGAATTCGTTGTAGTTCTGATGCAGTCCCAACGTAATTAGTCCCACAATCTGAGAAAATATTAGAGATTAGGTCTCTACGTGAAACAAAACGGGGCAATGCCGCAATAAAGGCTTCAGTAGACAAACTTCTAACTACCTCCAGATGAACAGCTTTAACAGCCAGACAAATGAAAACACAAATATACATCTTCACAGGACTAGTTCTTCGTATGTTATTGGGTTTTACCATAAATGGTCCCAAAAAATCAGTTCCACAATTGTGAAAACCTTAGAGGGAGTGACTCTAACTGCAGGTAGATCACCCACCTTCTGAGAGGCTAATTTAGGTTGACATCGAAAGCAGCGAATACATTTAAACACTCTTTTTCTGATTGCACTTCGAGGGAGAGAATCCAAAACTTTTGAGAAATAATTCTTTGGAGATACTGTGGTCCTGCATGTAAGTGTTTAACATGATAATAATCAATGATCAAATTTGTTATATGGTACAACTTAGGCAAGATAACTGGGTGTTTTGCAGCGTAAGACGCTTGAGAGTGCCTAATGCAGCCTCCCACACGAATCAATCCACTCTCGTCTAAGAAGGGAGAGAGTGACGCCAATTGTGGAGAACAAGATTTGCCCTTTTTCAATCGAGAAATATTTTCGGAAAAGACTGACTGTTGAATCAACTTGCAAGTAGTTACTGTTGCTTTATCAAGCTCTCAACTTTTAAAAATCCTGATTCCTTCATTTGATTTGATAGGTTGTATCTGAATCGTAAAATGTAGGCGATGACTCGCTGGAGGGTTGACCACGAGGAAAACTTAACAAGAAAATCAGGTTCTTGCATGGTTACCATTATTGGTAGTGTTTCGGCTTTGAGTTCCGGTAGTTGCTCCTTTTCGAGAGGGATAAAGCGAGGAATAGGCCATGACTCCTGCTCCAAAGATAACCAATCGGGACCGTTCCACCATAAACGGTTGTCTTTCATTGATGAGGGAAGAGTTCCTCTACTGGCAATGTCGGCAGGATTACAGTGTGTTGAGACATGTTTCCATATATGAGAAGGAGTAAGCTCTTGTATTTCTGTGACTCGATTTGCGACATAAACCTTTAGGCGAAAGGGTACAGTTTTTATCCATGAAAGAACTACAGATGAGTCACACCAAGCATGTACCTCATTCACTAAGTAATTTTGCGAAAGTATGGTGTTGGAATAGTTCAAGAGTTTAGACAAAAGGTGGGCTACGCAGAGCTCAAGTCTGGGAATGGATATTTTCTTAAGAGGAGTGACTCACCCTTTAGCAATTAGGAGATGTATGTTTATCTCTCCAGAAGAGCTTACACAGCGCAAGTAGACGCAGGCTCCATAACCTGTTTCTGATCCATCACAAAATCCATGTAAACTTATATGAACAGCATCAGCTAAGGAAACGTACCGAGGTAAGCTATGTTCACTTATGAAAGGGAGTTGTTGTAGGAAATTTGACCATTTTTCATTGAGATCTGGGGGTATAGGGGCATCCCATGACAAACCAAGAACCCACAAAACGTGGATCAATGCTTTCACCCAAAGGGTGACAGGAGTTAACCATCCATTTGGGTCAAAGATTTTGCTGACGGTTCCGAGAATACCTCGTTTGGTGGGTGGAGTGTCTGGTATGTTTAGTTGGTAAGAGAAGCTGGCTGAGGTTGGGGACCATTTTATGCCTAAGACTTTGAAATAAGGTTGATCAGAGGAGTTAAAGTATATTGGTGTCTCTTTATAAGAATCTGGTAGAGTTTCCATGAGTTGAGAGCTGTTACTAGTCCATTTCCTAAGATCGAATCATCCTTTGGAAAGAAGTTGTTCCACCTCATCTTTCAATAGCAACGCTTGATCTGTGTTATTGGCCCCTAAGATTAAATCGCCTACATACACTTGTTTCTTCAGAGCTACATATGGTAGTGGAAAGTTTGCGCCTTCATCATTGATGAGCTGGTGTAAAGTTCTTATGGCTAAGTATGGAGAGCAGTTGAAACCAAATACAACCGTAGTTAATCGATAGACTGAGAGAGGCATATCTTCCCTTTCCCTCCAGAACAACAGTTGATAGTTTCTGTCATCTGGATGGATCATGATTTGACGAAACATTTGCTTTATATCGCATGAGAAAACAATCGGTGTAAACCTAAATTTCATCAGAACATCATTCAGATCATTATGTAGTTTATGCCCTGTATAGAGAATGTCATTAAGACAGACACCTGAGGAGCTACGAGCACTGGCATCGTAAACAACTTAAAGTTTTGTGGATGAGGATTCTGCTTTAACTACTGCATGGTCAGGCAAATAAAATTGTTTATGATCATTTTTAGGAGGAGGGTCAACTGGTTCTATGTGT
This sequence comes from Flexamia atlantica, assembly GCA_035578135.1. Classification (NCBI taxonomy): domain Eukaryota; kingdom Metazoa; phylum Arthropoda; class Insecta; order Hemiptera; family Cicadellidae; genus Flexamia; species Flexamia atlantica. Next base: position 66,104,538 of record JAQJVK010000001.1, on the reverse strand, counting down.
CCAGATAACAATAGGTCATGTATGGCCTTACTGTACTCAGTTTTTACTTTAGGCTGACTTTCTAATTTCCGTTCAAGCGATAAAAATCTATTGCGAGCACAAGTTGATGAGACACTAAGAGGGGTGTGATTAGTTTTAATGGGAAGCCTAACAACGTATCGACCTTCAGAAGTTTTAGAGACAGTGCTTAAAAAATAATTCTCACAAATTTCTTGTTCAGATGTTACTGTTCAGATGTTCAGGGGATTCCTCTAGGGTCCAAAATGTCTGTAGAGAATTATGCAGATCAATATCCTGTGTGCTCAAAAGAGAAACATTGTCATGAGGGGCTGTTTTAATGGAAATAACAGCAGAAAGGGTTGGGGCAGAGCCTATGATAAGATATCCAAATACAGAATTCATAGCAGCAGGAAGGTTCTTATTGATGATAATGCGTTCTCCAGTAACTACTTTGGTGAACAGATCAGCACCGATAAGCATATCTATCTTGCTGGGATCATGAAATGTTGGGTCAGCAAGGACGACATGTTTGAAGTAGTCTTTAACATTTACAGGGACTGCAGTGTGGGGTAGGTTCGATGTGATTCGGTCCAATATAACAACTGGATGTTTAGTCGCAATAACGTCTCCACTAAGTGATGAGATGTCAACATTCGACAGTCCTTTAGAACTTACTTCTACTGAGGATAGGCCATCTAGCTTGGAGTTACAAGGAAAGTTTCGTTTTACCTTAAGTAGACTAGCAACATTTTCGGTTATGCAACTTACCATAGATGCAGAGTCAATAACGGCTCGAGCTACTACTGTGTTACCGTTATCAGATTTCAAGTGTACTAAAGCAGTAGCTAACAATATAGTGGTGCTGGAGTTTGAGGAAACAGCTACAAAGGGAAGCTCAGAGTGATCAGAAACTGACAGTGAAGCCTTGTTTATTTCGTTGTGGTTCGGAGAATTACTTGTGGGCTGAAGGTCAGACCTATCATCACTAGGCCTACTAGTTTGATGTAAGAGAGAGTGATGTTTTAGCTTGCAGTCAAAACATGTTTTATTTGACTTACAATCCTTAACAGAGTGAGATGTTCTTAAGCAGTTCAAACAAAGATGGGGTTTCTTCACAAAATTGTACCTTTCTTGTATAGACACATCTTTAAACTCTGAACAGCGATAAATGTTGTGATCCGTTTTACTACAAAATACGCATATGGCTTTTACATCACGAGAAGCGAGCAGGCTGGTGCGGTTTTGACTTAATGGGGGCTTATGTATGCCTATTTAAGTGGGGTGAGGGCTAGGCCTCTTACTATGTTGAGGGTAACCTACATTGCTTGGGGTTGTTTTATGAGAGTTAGAGAAGTTAGCGGCTTCGAGACAGGAGCATTCATTTTCTAAGAATGTCATTATTTCTTCTACAGTGGGTAAGTTTTGAGAGTTTATGCGAGAGCTTTAAAATTTTCTGCGAATATCTGCATGTATAGCTTTCTTAATAACATGGCTGAGAGCTATGTCTAACATATTGTCTTTAGCTATGTCATGATTTAATGCAATAAGGGCTTGAGCATTTTTACTATACAAAGATATGAATGAGCGAATGTTCTTGAGAGAGATGTCGGTGAGGTTAGGTAAGTCTATTATGTTGTTGAGATGTAGGCTAATAATTTTCCTACTGTTTTGATAACGTTTTTGGAGAAGATCCCATGCTACTTCATAATTTTCAGCGGTGATAGGCAGGTTTTTCACTAGATTAAAAGGTTCTGCTTGAAGGGTAGAAAGCAGATATTGAAATCGCTCGACTTTGGAAATGTTTTCATTTTCGTGTACCGATACTTGGAATAGGCTGACATACGACAACCATTGTTCTGGTGAACCATTGAATGTTTTGAGTGATAGAGGAGGGAGCTTTAATGAGTGGCTATCTGTGTTAGAAGAAGAGGTGCTAGGCCTATGAGATGGGCCTGGGCGTTTGTGGGCGGTCGGTAGATTGGGTGCTATCTGTAGTCAAGTCAGTGTTCGGGACAGGCCTAGGACTAGGTGATTTTGGGTCTTGAGACAAACCTAAATGTTTCTTAACAAGGGTTCGGATCCCTACATACAGGTCAGAGATAGAATCTTGCAGTTGAGAGAGAGTATTCATCATAGTCATCGGGTAGATCCTCACTACTGTGCCGTGTTAAAAACGTTTTCAACGCGACACTCAGTCAAGCAGTTCGCCGCTGGCTTCATACCGAGCGAAGGTCAACAAAGGAACGGAATCTAAAGGGGGGGGGGAGAGAAGCCTCTCGATCGCTAAGCGGCTGTTCACGTCTGGAACCTGGCTTTTGGAGCTGAACCGACTGAAACCGCTAGTCGAACGCAGGACAGGGGAGAGAAGAGGTTAAACGTTCTGCGATCATGAAGTTTTCAAGTAAAAGTTTATTGTTCGATATTTTCATCTTCCGGACACTCAGTTACAGAAGAACTAGTTTAACCATTACTGCTGGGTAAGTGAATTTCAATGATCTAGTTTCGATTTTGCTTGTAATTAAAGTAAAATTCACTTTTTAGCCACGACTAGGGTTGAGAGGGTGATGAAATTGTGAGATCTTTGGATTCACATGATTAAACTATTGAGAAAGATTGTAATTCATTGTTTTATGTTTATTTGTGAGCATTGAAAGTAATTAATAGTTGAATCGTAAGTTGTAAAAGTCAGCGTACTTCCTGTTATTTCATGATTTCAAGTTTGGGCAAAATGTTAAATCAAAATAATTGTTAAAGGGAAATGTATTTATTCATTGTGAATTTGTGAAAAGAAAGTAAAGTCAGTGTTTTTGGTCGATTTTGAGTATTAAAATGTTGTTTTAGTCAGTTTTGTCAGAGGACTTGGTCCTGAAAAAATTCCCTGCACAAAACCTGAATATTCCCGCATTTTTCCCGATTGTCTGAGCACATGGCCCCATTGAGTACCTAATGTAATAATTAAATTGGTTTACTGTAAATCTGATGTTAATGTGTAATAAGGAGTAAAATCAAATTATAATTGTGATTTTAGGTAAATTTTGTCATTTATTGATAATTATTTGTTTGTGAATCAGATGTAGGAATTATTTAGGTTTGGTTAGGGAAAATTAAGGTTAGGCCAAACTGACTCAAGAGAAATTGTCGAGCACTGCCTAGCACTTCTGCTGGCCTATAGGCTGCTTTGTGGTTAATTTGCAATGGAAATTGTCACCAGGGCTCCTGGAACTGACCCAAATCCAACATGACACCGAGATGTGACTACGACATCCTAGTTCGCTGACGTGACACCGCTCCTCCTGGCGTCGGCCTACGATGCTGATCGGCTAACCTGTAGACCTGGACTTCAACTGACCGGTGGCAGTGGGCATTCAACCTTGGGACCTCTGCGCTTCACTCCGATTACACAGGTCATTTCCATCCTTTATTCAGCATGCAGCCGAAAATTCCAATACAAACAACGGCCCATAAACTCAGTTCAATTCACAGTGACAGTTTAAATTTTCTTTTGAAATTAACTGCAGTTAAAATTTTATTATATTTGGCTAGCCTAAATTTTGTAATTACTTTTCACCGACAGACTTAATTTATCCAAACTCAGCAGCCAATCTAAAAACATTTTTAAACTTGGAAATTAATTAATTCGGCCGCAGTGCTTATAGACTTTGGTTCAGCGGATCAGCGATGCAAGAATGATTTAGGCCTAACCTATTTTCAGTGTTAATGTAGTATTTGTTGTGATTGTGGAATTTATGTAGGCTAACTATTTTGTGATTAGGTGTTACATTGTGTAGGCTAAATTTTTTTTTTAGGTTAAGTTAGGTTGAGGTTAGTCCCGGGTCGGGGGATCGGTCCTCCCCCGCTCGGGGGGCTAGTTGCCGATTTCAGCACTCCCCTCGATTGGGCTTGGCCTAGGCCCACGACCCGGGCTAATTTAAAGAATATTAAGTGTTTTAACAGTAATTGTTGTAAATTTTGGATTTAAATCAATTTATTATTTTAGACCTGACTTGTAATTTTTGTATTGGGGCTGCTCTGTCAGGTGAAATCTAGTCTGGCATCCAATAGCTGTTTATTTTGAAGAAGCCCCTTCTATATTTTGGTCTCAAAAAATTAAATTTATTATGCAGTCAAAATATTCATTAGGACCAGTTAATTAATAATTATATGTGAAAGAATTAAACGATTTGAATTTGGTATTTTACTGTTCCTTGTCAATTTTTCGTAACTTGTAATTTTGAATTATTTTGCCTCGATACTTAAATTTTTTTAAAATTTTTTTATTTCACTGTAGGCCTATGTTAACTTGTAGTAAAGTCTTAAATATGGTTATAACTTAACTTTATTTGTCTGTTGAATTAATTTGAATTTTCAAAGAAACTTGTTGCATTTTTTATGAATCGCTCCGGCATTTTGCCAACTTTTGACCTTATCATATAAAGGTTTATTTTCTTACAAATATTAAAATGTTTATGCCTAATGAAGCTTTGTGATGTATTTTTGATATTTAAATGAATTTTGGAATATTAATAAACTTTGTTATTTTGGAACTTGTGTATTATTTCTCGACATCCGAACTTTCACCGGTCAACTTGGAGTAACTTTTGAACTTTAACTAGGCCTCTTAAAGGCACGTTACACTACTAAATCATTTTTCGAGAGAAGTTTCAAATTCTACGTACTTTTTGTGGGTTTCAGTGTTAAGCAATTCCAACTTATTAATCTGTTCTGAGGACAAGTTACTACCTTCAGATACTTAATCTATAGCCTCAATGTTGGTTTTAATCTTAGATAGACGATTTAAGATGGTGCTAAACTGTCTTGAAATAGTAACAAACTTCATTCTGTACGACGGTAATTAATTGTTGAAGGACTTGCTTATAAAATAAAAAGGCTAGGTTACCCTACTTTGGGAAAGTGATTCAAATTGGGGAAGGTGTAAGACAAAATAAACAGTATTTATTACTTACGATCATTAAGTTAAGTAATAAACATTAAGTTGCAAATCTTTAATTTGTTTGAGCTAAATGCTAAATGGTAACGTTTTGAGGTTACTTTGTTTACGTGAGTTTCGATAGTTTTCGTCTGCAATACAAAAATGACTTAACACTGATGACATTGTTACAATAGCGCTTAGTGGTGGATTTGAGAACTACAAAGTATTTTGTTTTCATCTAAAATAATAAATTCACAAAATTAATAAAGTCCTAGTAAAATTGAAGTACATAAATGTTTATTCTATATTCAAAAGTTCTTCTCTTCTGACTTATTGTTTTGAATGATGATGTTAAAGAATGGATACCGTTTTACCTCTGAGTGCGTAGACTGTAAAAATCCAAAAGAGCTTTCATTCAACCATCCGGCGCAGGGGGACCATATTGAGTATTTAGTAGACTTGTTTTTAGTACAATAAAACTTTATTATGAATTACAAAAATAAATTAAACGAGATAACAGGGATCTTCATGTTGTTGAGGCTTCATCTAATTTTCCACTTACTTCAATAATCCATTGTTGGTTACATGCACAAATTTTTAATTTAAAACAACAACAAAAGGGAAGAAAATCAATGCCATCTGGTTTTTAGTAGACAAACAAAAATACTGTATAAAATTAATTCAACAACGAGGTTCATCAACAATACGTAATTATATTTGTTTGAATGCTATTGCTTTGAATTTATTGATTATAATTCTTCTAAATGTTCTTGGCCAGCAGCTTATGAATAATTTATATACTGATGTTACAACTCTTCTATACAGTTAACTTTTGTAACATACAAACATTTTAACTAATTTAGCGTCTGTAAGTTGCTGGCCAAGTACATGTAGATGAATTATAATCAATATTAAAAGCAATAGTGTTCAAACAAATTTAGTTCGATTGTAAATGAACCTTGTGAAACTAAAGGAAATTAAATTGACCTGGTATCCTAAATTGACGATGTAAAGTTTTATTTTTACCTGTAAATATTACATGAAAATAGCTACATTGCTTCTGTTCAAATATAAGTTATAGTATTCACAGCTGTCTCATTTCTTTTAGCGAAATTCCCCTATAGGGAAGAAGCTATTACCGTAAGTCTCATGGTAAGACCTTATAGCGCGGGACCATTATAACTTTTCGTTTTGGCCCCCGTGATGCCAAAAACACCATTCGTTGAAATATATGTATAACACACTATACACTACAAATATATAGACTATATTTGTATGTAGTGGTTTGTTTATATATATCATATACTCTTATCTGAGCAGTGTTATCTTGTATGCTTGTATGTACGTTTGCTTGCTTGCTTGTTTGCAGAACGATCTCAAAAACGGCTCGGAGGATTTCTTTCCAAGTCTGGAAATAAGTCATTTATGACTAAAAACATGTTCTATGCAGATTACTTGGCCAGAGAAAATCTAAATACCCCCGTTGCAGCAGACCTGCACACTCAGCGAATTTCAAATGCAAACAGCACATTTCAATCCAACATAGCGAGATTTGACATGTTTTTGTAAGCTCCATAAGAATAACACGGGGAATGAGTATGCTGGTTTGCTTCTACAGGTACATTAAAACTGGGTGATTTTAATTCAATATTTAGTTGATCTGAACTAGAAGAAGCCATTTACCAAGTTTTATCAAGATATGTTGAGAAATAAGCGAGATATAGAATTTTACTTATTTCCCATAAGGTTAACATTGAGGCAACGTACTGTGTTTACCAACTTCAATATCTCGGCAACCAACGGACATAGAGCAATGATTCAAGATACTTAATTGTTTGCTTTTTGCGCTGAATTCAAAGGTGCTAACAAAAATTTGATAATTTTTATTTTCCTATGTAAAAAATTCAAAAATCCCATTTTTGGTGAGTTTAACCCCCCTTTACCCCTCCTTCCGGTGGTCCGATCAGGCTGGTTTACGAACTCATCTGAATAATTACTACTTTACACGTCCATGCCAAATTTCATTAAGATCGGACCATTTTTACGCGAGTTATCGTGCTTAAAGACATATAAATATATACAGTTTGTAAAAAAAGTCTGTCCCCCCTCCTTAATTTTTTTGTTTCTTAAGACAATCAATTAACCTTTGGGGAATTATACTAACTCAACCCAAATTATTTTTTGACGTTACCAAAAATTTTGAGTGTCCCCCAAAAATGGAGGATTTTGGGGGCAACTCAAAATTTTCAAATGCAAACCCCTTTTGAGTGACCCTTCATTTTAAAGAGCTTTCAAAGAGTAGATGAATGGTGAAAATTGGAGGTCTCTATCGTGTTTCTATCCAAATTGACAGCTTGTCAAAGTTTTGAATACAACACATCCTTGAAACCTGGCGTCGAGGACATTTGGAGTTTTAATTCACCTTTGGTGACATAAAAATGAAACGAGCCTGGGAAAAATGTTGTTAAATAAAAAATTAGTCTCTTTTGGTGATATTTAAAATTTTGAGTGTCCTCCAAAAAGGGGGGATTTTGGGGACAACTCAAAATTTTCAAATGCAAACCCCTTTAGAGTGACCCCTTATTTTAAAGAGCTTTAAAAAAATAGGCGATTGGTGGAGGTTGGAGGTCGCTAACGTGTTTCTATCAAAATTGGCAGCTTGTTTAAGTTTTGAATACGACTCCTAGAAACTTTGACAAGCTGGCAATTTTGATAGAAACACGTTAGCGACCTCCAACCTCCACCAATCGCCAATTTTTTTAAAGCTCTTTAAAATGAGGGGTCACTCGAAAGGGGTTTGCATTTGAAAATTTTGAGTTGCCCCCAAAATCCCCCATTTTTGGGGGACACTCAAAATTTTAAATATCACCAAAAGAGACTGATTTTTCATTTAACAACATTTTTCCCAGGCTCGTTTCATTTTTACGTCACCAAAGGTGAATTAAAACTCCAAATGTCCTAGACGCCAGGTTTCACGGATGTGGTGTATTCAAACCTTTGACAAGCTGTCAATTTGTTTAGAAAAACGATAGAGACCTCCAATTTTCACCATTCATCTACTTTTTGAAAGCTCTTTAAAATGAGGGGTCACTCAAAAGGGGTTTTCATTTGAAAATTTTGAGTTGCCACCAAAATCCCCCATTTTTGGGGGACACTCAAAATTTTTGGTAACATCAAAAAATAATTTTGGTTGAGGTAGTTTCACTCCCCAAAGGTTAATTGTTTGTCTTAACAAACAAAAAAAAGTATGGAGGGGGACGGACTTTTTTACACACTGTATATCTGTCTCACTTTCAAAATACCTGAATGACAAATTAAAAAGTGACCTACCATTAAAAGAAAACTATAGCCTCTCTAATATATACAAACTAATAGAAATAATAAAAGATATAAAAATACCAGATGATACAATATTTATTTCATTTGATGTATCTAGTATGTAGACTAACATACCGATAGAAGAAACCCTTCAAATTTTAAAATATAATTTAACGAAGAACGAAAATCTGACTACAACGCAAATAAATGATTTAATGCTACTAACCAAAACAGCAGTACACCGAAACTATTTTGAATATAATTCCCAATTCTACAAACAAAAAGAAGGTCTAGCCATGGGCTCACCCTTATCAAGTCTTTTATCAAACATTTATATGGAGAACTGAGAAACAACCAAAATTATGAACCAATGTAATCCTCTAAGAATTCAAATAATATTCTGGTTTCGCTATGTTGATGATATTTTATATTTAGTAAAAAAACGATTATGGATCCCCTGATAATCTACTCGCTTACTTGAATTCAATTTCAAAGTCAATTAAATTTACAATGGAAGTACAGACATCTTCAATCAATTTCCTAGATTTAACAATAAAAATGAAGAATCCAAACACTATTTCAAAATTTATAGAAAACCCAACCAATCTGATCTTATAATACCAGCCAACTCCAATAGTCCATGGCAACATAAGATGACAACTTTTCATTCGTTGATCAACCGACTATTACAAGTACCAATGAATCAAAATGACTTCAACAAAGAAAAAAGAACCATAATGAATATTGCAACAACAAATGGATACAAATCAAAAATGATTGAACGAATGATTACGAAAGCCAAATCAAATGCTAGCCAAAGGAGAAAAAAAATAATAAAACGGAATATCTTTGTGTTCTTCACAGCTCAATACTAAACCAAAGCATTAGGAGGACATTTAACAGAACAGATTACAAATTGAGTCATAAAACTAGGAACAATGCATTCCAACTAATAGATAAATACTCAAAAACTAAAGTCAGAACCAAAATGAATTTGAGAAGTTTGGAATATACAAATTTAATTGTCATGGTTGTGAGAAATATTACTTTGGCCAGACAGGCAGAACATTCAAAATACCCCCATTGCAGCAGACCTGCAAACTCAGCGAAATTCAAATCCAAAACAACATATTTAAATCCAACATAGCGAGATTTGACATGTTTTTGTGAGCTCCATAAGAATAACATAGGGAATGAGTATGCAGGTTTGCTGCTACAGGTATATTAAAACTGGGTGGTTTCAATTCATTATTTAGTAGATCTGAACTAGAAGAAGCTATTTACCAAGTTTTATCTATATATGTTGAGAAATAACCGAGATATAGAATTTTACTTATTTCCCATAAGGTTAACATTGGGACAACGTACTGTGTTTACCACTTTCAATATCTCGGTAACCAATGGACATAGAGCAGTGATTCAAAATACTAAATTGTTTGTTTTTTTGAGCTGAATTCAATGGTGCCAACAAAAATTCGGTAGATTTTATTTTTCTATGTAAAAAAACTCAAAATACCCATTTTTGGGGGGGTTTATCCCCCTTTACCCCCCCTTCCGGTAGTCCAATCGGGCTGGTTTACGAACTCGTCCGAGGGATTACCACTTTACATGTCTGTACCAAATTTCATTAAGATCGGACCATTTTTACGGCCGCTATCGTGCTCACAGACACACACATAGATATATATATATATATATATATATATATATATATATATATATATATATATATAATTCGAACGAATGGTGTTTTTTGCTTCTGGGGGCCCTAAAAAGAAAAGTTATCATGGTCTGGGGCTTAGGTCTTACCATGAGACCTACGGTAATAGCGTCTTCCCTATAGGGGAAATTCGCTAAAAACTATTGTTATATGAAAATCAAACTTTTTAATAAATTGCAAAACAATGCATGTTCTTTACCAATAAATAAGTTTAAAATAGTTTTAAAAAACTGGTTGAAGAAAACACCATTCTACTCAGTAAATGAGTTTTATAATGTGATACCAGAAATCTTATCTTTTAATTATGATTGAAACAATTCCAATTACTTGTTTTAGAGTATAGGATATTACTCATTATTTCTCCTTTTCTGGTAACTTTTTGGAAAGTACCTGGTGGACCGAGCCTTGCTAGGTATTATTTCATGTTTACCAGTTCATCCAGTTACTATAAAATATTTCAATGTAATACAGTACACTCTCGATTATCCGAGTCCCGGTTATCCGAGACTCCGGGTTATCCGAGGCAGCTCTAAGCTTAAATATACGTTTTTATTTTCTTACTCAGCGTTATAATAATGCGTAAAACAAGTGTCTTTTTTTAAAGTTCTTTTATTTGAAACTCTAAAGGACTTTCATTGTCGTATTTATTGGTTAATACTATATCTAATAAAACATTTTGTTGAAGTGGTCTTATTACAGCCCAACCTCAAAACACATGTTAACTCCGTATTATCCGAGGTTCGTGTTATCCAAGGTAGCCTCGGTCCTGAAGACCTCGGTTAATCGGGAGTGTACTGTAAAATTGATAAATAGAAACCTTTTTTATTGCCTCATGGACTGTTCATCCCATTTGCTGAATTTTCCCTTGATTCCAAACAGCTGTTATGATTACTTCATTTGTTTACACTTTCCTTGTTTATTTTCGTTGCTATCACAGCAAACCATAAGGCCAATGTTAAAATTTTACAACTTTAAAATTCTAGTACCTGGTGGACCGAGCCTTGCTCGGTGTTATTTCATGTTTACCAGTTCATCCAGTTACTATAAAATATTTCAATGTCATTGTCATAAAATTGATAAATAGAAACCTTTTTTATTACTCGATGGACTCTTTATCCCATTTGCTGTATTTTCCCTTGATGGCTGTAGATTCCAAACAGCTGTTATCATTTGTTACACTTTCCTTGTTTATTTTCGTTGCTATCACGGCAACCCATAAGGCTAATGTTAAAATTTTACAACTTTAAAATTTGATTTATTACGTTATTAGATATTCTCTGGCCAAGTAATCTGCATAAAAGACGTTTTTAAGTCATAAATTACTTATTTACAGACTTTGATGGAAATCTTCGGAGCCGTTTTTGAGATAATTGTGCAAGCACACAAGCAAGCAAGCATACAAGCACAATAGCATTACTCATATAAGAGTATAGGATATAATTTTTTATTTTTACCGCCATCTAAAATATTAGAGCTTTAAAATGAGCCATTGTCGAACGCTGACAATGAAGTCTTTAATCAAAGGATTTGCCAACAAAATTATAGATATAGACTATTTTTTCCTGTAAAGATAACATAGGGATTGAGTATGCAGGTTCGCTGCAAAAGGTATGTCAAAACTGGGTGGTTTTAATTCAATATTTAGTAGATCTTAACTAGAAAAATCCATATACCAAGTTTTATCAAGATAATTTAATTTTTTTATTTTTTATTCTTTATGTTGGCCAAAGATTATACAATCATGTCAAGTCTATAGCCTAATAACAATTTTACCCAATTTACAAGACAATTACGTACAATTTTAAGGAAATTTTAAGCTAAATTGACAAATTTTCGATGTTGATAAATTTAAAAATAGCATCCAGAATTTAAATTTTGTTAATACTTAAAAGGTGTAGAATATTTGTTGGCATTTCAATCTTTAGTTCAGATTGTTTGTTGGCATTTCAATCTTTAGTTCAGATTGAATTTTGAATAATCTTAAATAATAAGGAGATATAGAATTACAGCTGGCTTTTCAAATTTAATCATATGGGAAATGACCAGCTGTTTAAGTTTGTGTAAAAAATTTCATAAACATCATCAGTAAAAATAGGTATATTCCTTATAGTACATTTATTTGACATATTTAGTTTAATAAATAGTAAAATTTTTAATGTTAATTCTTTATGGCTGTAAGTGTAAAGTGTTCATTAAAAATATTTTAAAACATTCAATTCAATATGGAATTATTTAATTTTCCATCTTTTATGTCTAATCATGTTGTATTGACAGTTCATCTTATATTGTATGAAGTATTGAATAAATGTTCAACTACTCCCTGTGCTTTCTTAATTATTTTCCTTCTAATATAGTAAATTAATTTCAGTATAGTTAGGAATAAAAGTAATAAACAGTCACTAAAAGTACAATGCTGTGGTATAAATATTGATTGTCAAACAAATCAAGCAAAAAATAAACCATGACTACTTATAATCTGTATATTAAAATAATATAAGATAACTGGAAATTTGCTGAGTGCGCAGGTTTGCTGTGAAGGAGGTATAATTCAATATTTAATACAGTATATCTTAACTAAAAGAAGCCATATAAGCTTACCAAGTTTTATCAAGATACGTTAAAAAATAAGGAAGAGAGATATATATATATATATATATATAATTGCAGCTGGCTTTTACAATTTAATCAAATGGGAAAATGACCAGCTGTTTAAGTTTAAGTAAAAATTTCATAAACATCATCAGTAAAAGTCTGTATTCACTATAGTACATTTATTTGACATATTTAGTTATCTGGCCTTTAAATAAGCCATATGTCTGTATCCACCATATGGCTTTGAATCAAACTATAGCTCATATGATTTAATATAAACAAAGCAGACGTTTTAGATCCCAATGCTACTTAAATGGTAGTTATTTTATATTATTTTTTGTTTTCTAGCAAACTTTAAGAAATTACAGTACTTTTCCTGAGTCCCTGACATTAAAACATTTAATTTCAGCCCTTTTCCCTCATCCTGTGACTTGCCAAATGCCCACAATTGCTATTCAAAAATAAATTATTCTCCATAAGATTAGTATGGAAAAGTGCAGGTTCGCTGCTACAGAAATTTGAAAATGAGGTATCATAGGCTACAATCCAATACATCTAAACTATATGAAGCCACATAACATGTTTTATCAAGATATGTTGAGGAATAAGAAAGCTATCCAATTTTATTTACCTCTCATAAGGTTAACATTGGGAAAGAGAGTACACAGGTTTGCTGCCTCAGGAATTTGATGATTTGGGTATTTTAAGCCATAATCAAGTAGATATTAACTGTATGAAGCGCCGTGCCAGTTCTTATCAGGATATTTTGAGAAATGAGCAAACTACACAACTTTTTTTACTACCCATAAGGTTAACATGGAGAATGAGTATGTAGGTTTGCTGCCATGAAAATGTAAAAATAGGGTATTTTAGGCCATAATCCAGTATATTTCAACTAGATGAAGCCACATACAAAGTTTTATCAAGATGCGTTAAGAAATAAGGAAGATATAGGATTTTTTTTATTTCCCATAAGGATAACATGGGAAATGAGTATGCAGGTTTGCTGCCACAAAAATTAAAATTTCGGGGATTTTAGACTAAAATACATTAGATCTCATCTAGATGAAGCCACAAACCAAGTTTAATTAAGATATGTTGAGAAATGAGCGAGATATAGAATTTTACTTATTCCCCATAAGGTTAACATTGGGACAACGTACTGTGTTTACCACTTTCAATATCTCGGTAACCAATGGACATAGAGCAATGATTCAAAATACTAAATTGTTTGTTTTTTTGAGGCGAATCCAATGGTGCCAACAAAAATTTGATTAATTTGATTTTTCTATGTAAAAACCCAAAAAAAACCCATTTTTGGGGGGGTTTATCCCCCTTTACCCCCCCTTCCGATGGTCCGATCGGGCTGGTTTACGAACTTGTCCAATCGTTTACCACTTTACATGTCTGTACCAAATTTCATTAAGATCGGACCATATTTACGGCCGCTATCGTGCTCACAGACACATATATATATATATATATATATATATATATATATATATATATATAGATAGATAGATAGATAGATAGATAGATAGATAGATGGATAGATGGATAGATAGATAGATAGATAGATAGATAGATAGATAGATAGATAGATAGATAGATATATAAATTCGAACGAATGGTGTTTTTTGCTTCTGGTGGCCCCAAAACGAAAAGTTATCATGGTCTCGGGCTTAGGTCTTACCATGAGACCTACGGTAATAGCTTCTTCCCTATAGGGGAAATTCGCTAAAACGATTTGCAGAACATATTCAAGCTATCAAATGTAACAACATGACAACACAAAAATCCAACTTCGCAGAACATATATTAAGATCTGACCACACATACAGAAACATAAATGAAAGTATGACAATCTTAGAACTGGAAAGGAAAGGAACAAAATTGAATATAAAAGAAGAATTACAAATTTATTCACAAAGAACAAACAAAACAAACAAACAAAGAATTTACTTTTCGACAAAATAATTCAACTAAAGAAAAATGTGAGGTGGAAAGCGAAATGGGACCTCTTGTCGGGAATTTTAGATTTGAGTTATTAATATTTTTGGATTCCTCATTTAATTCCTAACTATTTGGCACAAGTCCCATGAGTCTACGATTTTTTTTTGTAAAATTATAGTACTTTGAAATTTTGTGAGGGAAACGGATCATTTTGAGAAAAATCGATTTGAAAATTTCAAATAGGCATAAAACCTATATTTTTCGTATTTCAGAAATTATTTTGGTATCAAAAGAAAGCTTATAATCTCTTCTTTCAAGGAGATGAAAATTGTTGTCTTAACTCACAGCAGTTTTCATGAAAATAAAATTTTTACCGAAGCATGTCGTATTCCAGAAAAGGGACCTCTTGTCGGCCCTATGTTATAACGATAAGAGGTCCCTTTTTAAAACTGAATATTTTACTGTTATCTTATTGTTTTATAAAGTTTTTATCATCAAACAACCGTATAAACCACACCGGTAAGACATCTTCTACCGTGATAACACTGGTTCACCTGACAGGCAGCATCGCTAACAGTGCTGCAGAC
Source organism: Flexamia atlantica (assembly GCA_035578135.1). Taxonomy (NCBI): domain Eukaryota; kingdom Metazoa; phylum Arthropoda; class Insecta; order Hemiptera; family Cicadellidae; genus Flexamia; species Flexamia atlantica. The sequence continues at coordinate 66,089,438 of JAQJVK010000001.1, read as the reverse complement.
ACAAAAACAAAAATTCCCAATACAATTTTTTGTAATCAAATTACCCGGTTTATGTTTAATTTTGCTCATCATTGAGGCATTCAAGGAGCAATTATATATAATTAATTGCTCATTTTTTACAATACTACCCTGCGTATAAATGGTCTCTTGAAAAGACAAAATTTAGTAGCCAAAATCTATCTATATATTACTAATTCTGTAAGCGATTTTTTAAAAACAAAATTGTGAGAGTTTGACAGCTTGCAGGATGACGGGAGAGGGCTCAAATTAAAGGTCTTGGTCCCAGGAGGTCGGGAAAAATATCAGATTATGTCCAAATGTACCAGAAAATGAGAAATAACGAAAAATATCTTCCTTTAAAATGCATTGGGATGGAAAAACGTCTGCTTTGTTTACATTAAACATGTGGTGCTTATGCTTGATTCAAAGCCATATGGTAGATATTGACATGTGGGATTTTTTTCAAAATGCACCCAACCATGCACGTTCAATGTACTATAACAAAAAATATTTTAAATTTAAGATTTTCTGGTTTTATAATAATTAAGGGTTTGAATTTTTTCATAATTTAAAATCATAAAAAGTTAAGTACGATTGTTTATGTTATAACGATGCAAATGTTTGTTATAAGGGAAATTTTTGCGCCGAAATTATGGGCGTTTGGAAATTTGCGGGATAATGAGAGAGGGCTGAAATTGAAGGTCTCCATCCCAGGGACTCGGGGAAAATACTGGAATTGCTTTAAGCTTACTATAAAAGGATATTTTCCGTTATACTTATACCACCATTCCAAATTTACCCTTCTTGCTTGATTTTTGACCGAGCACCATAAAGTAGGTCAAATAATAATTATTAATCGTTTTTAAGAGGAAATTCTTTGTAAGAATATTTTACCTGCGGTTTCGTTAGCTTATCTACCGTTAACTTTGTTTAGACGTGATAAGCCAGCGTCTGGCCGTCTAGTGATCCCAGTTGCAGTTGGTTAGGTTAGGTTAGGTTAGGTAAGGTTAGGTTATAAATAGTAAGACTAAATTACTTACATCAACCGTCGGAACAGCTTCAAAAATTGTAATCATGTTCAGGACGTCTTTTAGGTTATGTTATGATATGTTATGTTATGATAGGTTATGTAATTAGGACATAAGGTTAGGTTATGATAGGTTAGGTTAGTTTAGGTTAGGTTACCTAACCTAACCTATCCTAGCTTAACTTACTAAAATCAAGCTTGAAAAACAAACTCGAAACAGTGGTATACGTGTAACGGAAAAGATCCCTATAAAATGAGAAATAACGTAAAATAGCTGTCATTAAAAAAACCATTGGGATGTAAAAAGGTCTGCTTTGTTTCTTAAAACCAAATGCTAGATATTATCATAATATTGTGGATCCAAAAGCCTATTTTCTGAGAAGGCATTTTGTACTATATAGCAAAGAAGGAGGATTATGCTTATTTAGGGGCTATTAGCCCCTTCAAGCCTATAGTATTGTTTATGAAAAGGGACCTCTTGTCGGGACCGTATGAAATTGGTGAGAAATTTCGTTCTCTTTACACACAAACTTCGTTATAGTTCTCTAAAACTCCGCTAGAATTCAGGAGAGTTCATTTTTTGGACCAAAGTCTGCTTACGAAGTGCATGTTGGAAATGGGACCTCTTGGCGAAATAACATTGAGCGACAAGAGGTCCCTTTTCTCAAGCCATGCAGAGGCTAACAAAATGATTTATTTCGACCATTTATTACTTCGATTCGATATTTTAACTGATACAGGCCTGATCTATGATAAATGAGGTATCACAATCGATAGAGACCCGAATTTCGATATTTTTGACCCTAATCGGTTATATCGGCCGTACTGAAAAATTTTCTTCGCCAACAAGAGGTCCCTTTTCGCTTTCCATAACACAAATATACAAATATACCACTTACTCCACCAAAATGGAAAGAAATGCCACATGATAAAATTGTCATATGACGAGAAGATGTAATATTTCCTCTAAAAATGTTTCAAGAACTGAAATGGCCGCCATTTTGAATTTTATAATACACTCTATTTTAGCCGTCTTAGAGAAAATATTTCAAAAATCTCTCTTTGCTTGCATCTAGAGCCTATAAAGAATATCTGTGCCAAGTTTTATGGCCCAAAATCTTGTAGATTTTGAGAAAGTAAGTTTTGAAAGCTAAAAATGGGTGCCATTTAAAATTTCATTCTATACCATATTCAAGCCTTATGAAAGAAAATACTGCAAAAGCCTTTCTTAGTACGCATCTAGAGCCTGTAAAGAATATTTGTGCCAAGTTATAGTTTTTGAGAAACTGCGATCAGTCAGTCAGTCATTGGGTTTTAGCTTTTATACATATAGACAAACCTTATGAAAGAAAATACTGCAAAGCCCTTTCTTAGTACGCATCTAGAGCCTGTAAAGAATATTTGTGCCAAGTTTCACGGCTCAAGTCTTATAATTTTTTAGAAACTGCGATCAGTCAGTCAGTCAATGGGTTTTACATATATAGCTTATATATATATACATAGTTGAATATACTTGAAAATGAACTAATGTGTCGAAACTAGTCGTCGAAATAAAAAATGTTTCAAAAAAGGGTACTTTGTTTCTTAACTTAATAATGTTAACTAAAATAATATATATATATATATATATATATATATATATATATATATATATATATATGTATATTTAATTTTGTTGGACAACATAATATTAGGTTAAGAGTCCACTGTGAAAATGACTTCAAAGTCGAAACACGTGTCGTGAAATAAAAATTAAAAAAGGGTACTCATGGTATTAATTATCCATCTTATATATATATATATATATATATATATATATATATATATATATTTATGAAAATGAACGAATAGTGTTTTTTGCTTCTGGGGGCCCCAAAACGAAAAGTTATCATTGTCTCGGGCTTAGGTCTTACCATGAGTACTACGGTAATAGCTTCTTCCCTATAGGGGAAATTCGCTAAAACGTAATAAAATGAACTGGATAACACGTAGCTCGAAATCGAGCAAAAAATCATATAGGAAAAGAAAGAAGAATAAACGCCTACTTGTATACTTTTGAAATTTAATCAAAGGGCTAAATTCAATAGCAAAATTATGGCTAAACCATTGAAACTCTAAAAGTTCATTTGATTTACTGCAAGATTTTCCGGACAACGACTTTTTGGGAAACACCTTCATTTTCCATGTTCTCTTAATTCTGAAATGTATATATTAATACCGGCAAAAGATCGAGCTCTGCTTTACAGCAACATGTAGCTGACCGAGAGCAAACACTGGCGTCGTGAGCTTAGACCTCATTTGTTTAGGGACTGTCACAGCACCTTATTGATAGTTATCGCCAAACCGGAATCATAGGGAACGGCTGTCTTTGTAGGGATCCTTTCCTTTGTGGCAACAACGCGTAAATGACGCACTATCTCTACCAGTCTTTAAATTCTTGAAATGCAACCCACCGCGATGAAAACATTGTAAGTTCATTGGTCTGAGGTTGGAAGGAGCATCAAATGTTACATCGGGAGGGTGATTGTAGGCGGTTGCGATCGTGTTACTTCCGATCGGTCAATATTCGCCTTCTTCTTATTGGCATTATTACCGCACCATATCAAAAAATAAATTGGCTCAAGTTAATAAAACTTCAAAATACACTATGCTGAATTGTATTGGGATATTGTAAACTACATTGTAAAACTGGGAACTGCAATGTTTAAGCCATTTAAAAACACTTCATAACATAACCTAAATTACATAATAAATCTTTTTGTTGAAAGCCAAAACAGCTTGAAAAACAAAACCTTTTCTTGAAAAAAAATAAAGTGCTGCAATCTGTGGTTTACCTGTAGAACTATTTCAGAGCTTGACAGGCTTGACCATGTGTTCAGTTTGTAAACAAAGTGAACTGAGCTTGCTCAAATTTTGATGAATAGCGCCACTGTTCCGAAACTTCAGCCCTTTACTGTACTTTAGTGACGCCCTTTTTTAAAAATCTGAGACTTGTTGACAAATCTACATAAAATTCCCTTTAATTTGACACCTCAAACGTTAAAATCCGCCTAGCCGTTACTGCGGTTGGACTGTGAAAAGAAAACCGCTTGCGTATTAATATATAGATTTTAAAGTTGTCAAATTTTTACATTGGCCTTTTGAGTCGCCATGATAGCATCAACCAAATAAACAAGGAAAGTGTAAACAAATCAAGCGATTATAACTGCTGTTTGCAACCTGCAGCCATCTAGGAAAATACAGCGTTTGAAGATTGCATAGAGAAATACAAAAGAGTACTTATACATTCATCTTTTTGAATTGTTTTTTGGCAATTGGATGAACTGGTAAATACAAACTAATAGAGGCAAACTCAGTCCACAAGATACTAGGGTGTCCGGAAATTATGGTAAAATATTTTAGTATATGATAGAACAGGTAAAAATAAGAAAAAAGTTCATATAAACATAGGTCCAAAAGTGCTTCGTTTTCCGTCTGTGTGTCCGTTTGTGAATTTTACATATTTAATCCACGGTAACTAGAAAAAAGTTTCTTTTTTCTAGTTACCGTGTATTTAATCATATCTCAAGAACCTCTTAACGAGTAAATTTCAAACTTAGTATATGGATGACCTCTATTAAGACCTATTTTTGTAATGAGTATCAAATTTCTACTTTGTATACTATTTCAAAATGGCGATTGTTTTTTGTTTTCAAAGCTAAATATCTTAAAAACCGTAAATTTCAGAAAAATTATACAAGTGACAAAAAATCTATAAAATTTAATCCAATTAACGCTGATATTAAGATTATGATGATCGGACAACTAACAACGGAGAATTTTTAATTTTTCCGAATAAAAACATGTACATTTCTGACAGAATGTTCTAAAGGACCATGTTTTTATTCAGAAAAGTTAAAATTTCTCCGTTATTAGTTATCCGATCATTATAATCTTAATATCAGCGTTAAATGGATTAAACTTCACAACTTTTTTGTCTGTTGTATAATTTTTCTACAATTTACGGTTTTTAATATATTTAGCTTTGAAAACAAAAAATAGTCGCCATTTTGATATTGTACAAAGGAGAAATTTGATACTTCTTACAAAAATAGATTTTGATAGTGGTCATTCACATCCCAAGTTTGAAGTTTGTACGTTAAGATGTTCGTGAGATATGATTAAATATGTAAAAATCACAGACACACAGACGGAAAACGAAGCACTTTTGGACCTATGTTTATATGAACTTTTTTCTTATTTTCACCTGTGCTATTAAATACCAAAATATTTTACCATAACTTCAGGACCCCCTGTGAATATCTATATAAGTTTTGTGTCTGTAAGCACGGTAGCCCTCACAAAAATGACCGATCGGAATGAAATTTGGCATAGTCGTTTAAAGAAGAAATTACTCGGAAGAGTTCGAAAACCAGCACGATCGGGCCATTGCAAGAAGGGGGAGGGGGGGTAAAGGGGGATAAACCTACCAAAACCTGGAGTTTTTTGATTTGTTACATAGAAAAATTGAAGTAATCTCCTTTAGTTACAGCGTTAAATTCAGCTCGAAGAAAATTATTTGGTATCTTAAGTCATTGCTCTATATCCATTGGTTACCAAATGGTACACACAGTACATGTCCCAATCTTAACCTTTTGGGAAATAAATGAAAATCCGTATCTCGCTTATTTCTCAACATATCTGAATGAAACTTGGTATGTGGCTTCATCTACTTGATATTTACTGGATATAGCCAAAAATCTCTGAATTTCACATTTCCATGGCATTGCTGCCATAATCATTTCCCATGTTTTCCCTATGGAGAAAATTGGTGAATGCTCATTTTTAGGATTTAAAATGATTTTACTTGATTTAAGGCTCTGTCTAAATGTTCATTTAAGTATTTGAAATTCGCTGAGTATGCAGGTCTGCAGCAACGGGAGTATTTTATTCATTCTTTACAAGTGGCAGCCGTATACGGCTACCACTTTGTTTTTCAGTGGTAAACGCCTTTCTGACACCAATCAAACAAATTGAAGTCAACTTCGAAATTCGACTTTGGCTGTCATAATGATACCACTATGTCAGAATTATGTCAGAATGTATATTTTTGAAGTTGGACGATCACCCACTAGAGCCGCGCCACCATCGTCAGCCGTATATTTTGAAGTGTATATAAAAATGACACTTTGGAGTCAAAGTGGCAGCCGGGAATATTGACAACAGTGTATATATCTCTTCTTTAGTTTACCCCGTGCGATTATTTGGAATTTCCACATGTGGTCGTGGTCCAGTCCCGTGCATGTGTCCGTCCGTGGTTGTGTACTATGCATTATTGTACCGGGTGTCCCATAATAGTCCCCCCCCCCTAACTTTTTCCTATATTTTTCAAATATCAATTCCACACCACCCCCAAACATTATTCCACCCCGCTACATCCGTTTTTAATTATAGCGATTCGTTTTCAAGATATTGTCATATTTCTGATAAAAAAAATATATATGATTTTTCAAAAACCAAATTTTAAAGGTAAAAACGGGTTGCGGCACTGAATTCGGCGTAAAAAACTAGTTTGAAATGATGGGTCACAATACCAACTTCATATTTTAAATAACTTACCTCATTTCAAAATGGCGGATCCAAGATGGCGGCCAAAAAATGTACATTGGTAAAAGTTAAGTGTAAATCGCTCAACAATGACTGATGGTGGTTATTTGTCACTATCTAGCATTTTTTGTGGTTATGGGCCTATTTTATCAATTTGTAATGTTTAAATTGGTTGAAAATAAATAAATTAAAAGTACCCATACCTTGAGAACCAATTGAGATATTAAAAAAACGGATTGCGGCATTGTAATTAGTGAACAAATTTAATTTGAAATGATGGGTCACAACACCACTTTGACATTTGAAAAAAATATTTTGGATCCAATATGGCGTATCCAAGATGGCGGCCAAAATTGGGTACCCCCTTAAAATGAAGTATTAACTACCCAATAATGTTTGGGGGTGGTGCGGAATTGATATTTGAAAAAATATAGGAAAAAGTTAGGGGGGGGACTATTATGGGACACCTGGTAGTTGTGTCACGTTGTGCATTCATGATGATGACTCGTCGGAAAAAAAACGAGAATTGGTGAAGTGGGAACCCGAAGAAAAGATAGCGGTTGCTGAGTTTTTTAACAACACATTAAAAACATTAGGCCTCCTAAAAAGATGAATATGAGCTAGTTGTGCAAAATAATTCTGAGCTTTTTAAGAATAAAACATAGGTAAAAATTGATGTGGGCGTACAAAATTGTATAGAAAAAACAAAGGTCTCGAGAGAGGAATTAAGATGTGAAAATAATAAAACCAAAAAATAATGAGACACTTTCATTTACTAAATTTTTATAACTAAAAAGTGGCAATTGTGATCTTTATTAAAGGCGAAAGATGATTAATAATTATTGAAGTAGTGATTTTAAAGTATTCTTCGAGTTTTCCATACATATTTTGTTGATGTTACTGGTACAAAAATGCACAATATTTTATGTTTTATCATTTGGAATATTACTTTGTGTACTGCTTATATACTTTTTTAAAGGTACTTAGGTATCAAGATGCAATTTCAATCAAGTACATGGCTAATTTACGTAAATTACTGCTACTTAATTTTAATTAATAAATAACTAATAATGAAATAGATTACTCGATTACTGCATTTGAGAATCTTTTTTTGCTACCGGTATGTAATTATACCACTGTATTTCTCTCATAACATTGATAGCATTCTTCTGTTTTTGATAACAATTTTGATTTGCCTTTTTTTAGGGGTTTCGTTTATTTAATACTTCCAATTTATTAATCTTTGAACTTAGTTGGGCGGTAGATATGATTTTTTTTACACTGCGTCTTGCTGTAGCAAGAGCCCACGACCGCCAGACCGTTGTCATTTACAAAAGCTGAAAGTTTCTCTGGTTCAACTCAGGTAAGAATAATGATTAGGGAGTGCAAAGTAAGATCATGGTTTACTTTGGCTGTTATACTCGGTGACACGTCATTACAAGCTCCGATATTATTTAATCAGCTTGTTAGTTCAATTTAAAATAAAAGGAAGTGACCAACAGTTCAAGTATCCATGTGGAAAAAAATTCTGGGCCAGGTTCCATAATTGGAATTACCACATTACTCATGTGGAAATTTGTTTCTTTGCCAGGTTCTAGCAAGTACTGTGGCAGTACTGGTCAGAACTTGGTCGGTACTGGCCAGAATCTGCTAAGTACACTACCTATGCTCCAACCAGTAATGCCCAGTTTCTGGCCAAGTAGTGCCCAGGTTCTGGTCAATACTGTTCAGGTCTGGCCAGTAAAATCCAGACTCTGGCCAGTACTGCCAAATTTATATCATTTTGATAGTGATTTTTTTCAATTGTTATGTGATTTGCCCGACGATTTAAACTTAAAAATTTTATAAATACTTTTAGGAAATTGGAGAGGCAAACTAGATCATGTTTGAATTTTGTATATTTGATTATTATTTGTAAATGAATATTAGTTTGCTTTTTCCACAAATAGTTATCAGTTATATAATTAATTCAATGCATTATCTAATTTGCGTCACCAATTTATTAAGAGTAATTATTTTATTTTTAAGTTGTAATCGTAGGGCAAATCGCATAACAAATAAAAACAAAAATTGTTTACTATTTAAGAAAAAAATCAAACGAAGGTATTTTTCTTTGCTTTTGCCAGTACTAACCAGGTTATGACCAGGGTTCCTACAATACTGACCAGTCTTGTCCAGTACTGCCACAGTACTGGCCAGAACCTGGCCCAGAAAAATTTCTCCACATGGGTAATCTTGAATCTTGCAATTATATGATGCCGATTAAAGGGAAATGTAGTAAAATATCTAGTTGAAGTTTTTCTTATGATTTCTACTCCAATATATTGGTAGTATTCTTTACTTGAGAGAAATTTTGAGGGTAATTGTTCTAGAAAATAAACATCAGATTTTCAGGGGCGGTTTTAGATATTTGCCGCCTATTAGTGAGGTAGGATAGCTATTTTTTGGGTCGAATATTAGGTTTCTGGCTACCACCGTAAAACTTTGCATAATCAATGATCATCCATTTTGGAACTAAATTCAGCCCAGACCCCAAAAATCAGACTCCTAATTTTCAAAATGGCGGCTAAAAATTGTTGTAAGAGGACAATATTTAACTATTTAGACCATGGGCCGCCAATATGAAACCCTCCCCCCCCGTGGAAATTTTCGACACATGTATTTTTTTGTTGCTACTGACATGTACTTTAAGGTTTTGCTTGTTTGCGACGTTTAAATTACAGCATAACCCAGAAAAACAAAAAATATCATTGATAAATCGTTGAAAAAAATAACATGGGATCTTTTTGAAAAAAGTCACCTCACTGCATTTTTTACATGCATTTTTTGAGATATTGACTCGGGACCAACGCTTATCATTGTTGGGTGGCTAATCATTTATTTTGACAGGATAAAAACTTTTGGCCGCCATCTTGGATCCGCCATATTGGATATGAATTTATTTTTTTTAATGTAAAGATGGTGTTGTGGCACATCATTATGAACTAGATTTTAACTTTAACTAGATAGGCGTTGGTCCCGAGTCAATATCTCAAAAAATGCATGTAAAAAATGCAGTCAGATGACTTTTTTCAAAAAGATCCCATGTTATTTTTTTTCAACGATTTATCAATGATATATATATTTTTTTGGGTTATGCTGTAATTTAAACAATGCAAACAAGCAAAACCTTAAAGTACATGTCAGCAGCAGCAAAAAAATACATGTGTCGAAAATTTCCACGGGGGGGAAGGTTTCATATTGGCGGCCCATGGTCTAGATAGTTAATTTTTGCCCTCTTACAACGATTTTTAGCCGCCATTTTGAAAATTAGATGTCTAATTTTTTGGGGTCTGGGCTGAATTTAGTTCCAAAATGCATGATCATTGATTATGCAAAGTTTCATACTGGTAGCCAAAAACCTAATATTTTCATACTAACCTACCTCACTATATAGGGTCTGGTTGCTCACTGCCACCCTCCCCAACCGCTCCCCCGCAACCTCACCAAGAACGTCCTAGATCCTAGCCCCGCATGCACGTCATTCGCGTTGCACAGTCATGCGGTATGTCATCGACGCGCGACACGTCTAGGCGAATACCTGAACGAAACAGGATTCCGAAAACTTACTGCTAATTAAATATCCTTACTAACAATAAATATTTAATTTGCACTTTAATCTTCGATTCTGAATATAATTTTTGCCAGGTATTAGGCTAATAATCAAGAAAAAGTTTGCATATTGTTGCTGTTGTAGGCCGCACAGCTAGCAGACATGACACCAACAGCAGGCATGACTAACTTATAAATTATATATACCAACTTAAATATTAATCAAACTTATTATATTTTAACCAACAAAAATTAAATAAGAATACAAAAAATGCAAAGAAACAAATCGTGAATCTCCTCGTGAGTGACTTTTGCAAAGAGCTGTCAGACAATAATTTAGGCGCATCACAGTTTAGGGCGCATTGTAGCCGCAGGGAATGTGTATGGCTTGTAGTTGTTTGTAGACATGATAGCTAGTTTGTGTATATACCAAAATCTGCCAAGGCTCGTACCTTTACTGGGACTGGTTGTGGTAATACAACGTAACAACTCATAACATTTGGTTTTATGTACTCATTCCCGGTATTACCCGAAATAGATGCGGGAATTGTAAGTTTTCCTATAGATTATTATGAAATAATCAATACATTTTATAAAATGTGAACCATAAAAACTTTACAGTATTGAATGTATGAGGGTATCAGGAAAGACAATCCTTACATTGTTTCTATCATAACGCCTGCGTGAGTGCAATTTAGAACATTTTCTTAAATTCACGGTTTAAATTGGGTGCCTAAAAAAACTCTGAACCCTCTTTAACGCTTTTCTTTCAGTGGGTCCGTTTCATTTTGAACTCACGATTCTTCTCCTTACCAGCTGCATCACGATTGCATATTTATCTTTAATAAATATTATACATAGTGTCAAGGCCAAGCGCCGAGAATAGTATGTATTCTGATAATTTTTATAAATAAATGTGAGTGATTTATGTACAGGATTATCTTTTATCAACGGCTACTATTGTACCAAAAATGTACACTTATACTACACAATGAGAAATAAATAAATGCATCATTGACTTTAAATCAACGGTTGCATATTGTATGTCTGCGAGGGTTAGTTGAATCGTTAATGATTTGATCCCTTCTCCCTGAAAATAAATCGACCGGAGACGACAAAAAGGGTAGTTTATAAAAACATTTTCTTTTTTAAACGTATTTTATTTGGTATAAGGTCAGACACCAAACACAGGGTGCATTTAAAATGCATTTAATAATAAAGTTAACGGAGTAATAAATACCTTTAACCCTAGCCCACCGAACTCTACCACCACGCCAAAAGCTATGATACCTTCTTAAATAAGTTAGATACATACATTAGATACATTACTTGAAATCGCGACCTATCCAGGTAGGTATTTTAAGCCAAGCATGAATGATAGATGATTGAAGGATGATTGTGGCTCGAAATAAAAAGAAACCTAGTGATAGCTTGGTAGCTCAAAAACATTCTTAAACATACTATGAACTGGACAAAATAACGTGAATTTTAATTAACCTTCCATTTGGTATAATAGTCCGTGGAATTAGTTCCCAGAATCAGCAAAATATTTCACTTTTTGATAGAACTTTGAAATTTTTTTAGCGAATTTCCTCTATAGGGAAGAAGCTGTTACCGTAGTACTCATGGTAAGACTTAAGACCCAGCCCATGATAACTTTTCGTTTTGGGGCCCCCAGAAGCAAAAAACACCGTTCGTTCGAATTTATATATATATATATATATATATATATATATATATATATATATATGTCTGTTAACACGATAGCGGCCGTAAATATGGTCCGATCTTAATGAAATTTGGTACAGACTTGTAAAGTGGCAATCACTCGGACGAGTTCGTGAACCAGCCCAATCGGACCACCGAAAGGGGGGGTAAAGGGGGATAAACCCCCCAAAAATGGGTTTTTTGAGTTTTTCCTATAGAAAAATAAAATTTATCGAATTTTCGTTTGCGCCATTGAATTCAGCTCAAAAAACAAACAATTTAGTATTTTGAATCACTGCTCTATGTCCATTGGTTACCGAGATATTGAAAGTGGTAAACACAGTACGTTGTCCCAATGTTAACCTTATGGGAAATAAGTAAAATTCTATATCTCGCTTATTTCTCAACATATCTGGATAAAACTTGGTTTGTGGCCTCATCTAAATGAGATCTAATGTTTAATAGTCTAAAATCACCGATATTTCCTTTTTTTCGTGGCAGCAAACCTGCTTACTCATTCCCTATGTTATTCTTATGGAGCTTACAAAAACATGTCAATTCTCGCTATGTTGGCTTGAACTATGTTCTTTTACAATTGAAATTCGCTGAGTATGCAGGTCTGCTGCAAGGGGGGTATTTTGTGATTATATGTGTAATAAGAATCAAGAAATCACCGGGAGACACTCGATCACAGGTCAGGAACTCCCTGTCATAACGTCATCAAAATGGCCGTCATGAAAAACGATATGGATCTGTTTAAACGCATATATCTCCATGATCAAGTGTATAAACCCCACAAATGTCTATATTTTCAGAAAGATAATTAAATTTTGAACAAAAAGTATTGTGTCGCTAAATTATATTAGACTAGCCGTTTACGAGATAAAGCGACTCAAACTTCATTTTCATCTATTTTCGCCACTTGATATGTCAAAGAAACGCTTAATTCTCCTTAAATACCAAAAAAAATCCCATAAATGAATATATTTTCTGAAAGGCAATATAAATCTTAACAAAATACGCCATAAAATTAGTTTATCTCAGGCTGGCCGTTTCCAAGATATTTCGACTCGAATTCTTGTTGCAATTTTCACTACCCCATAACAAATTTCAAAGAATCACATATTTCCCCGTAATTACCCATAAAACCCCCATAAATATTGATATTTTTGGAAAGGTAATTAAATTTTAAACAAAATAAGTCATTTCATTAGTTTACCCTGAACTAGCCGTTTCAGAGGTATTTTGGCTTGTTTTATTTTATGTCTAATTTTAAAAATATTTAAAATTGAAGGTTAATGTGCACACGGTGTTCCTAAAGTGCATCACTTAACTTCATAATTTGGTTCTTTGGGTCAAAATAAAGAAAAAATTTCATGTTAACATAGGTCCTATCTCGCTTCGTTTTTCGTCTGTCGGTCGTCCGTTCCGTCTGTCGGTGGCTTTGAAACAGCTTGAGATACTGGCTTGAATTTTCGTGTGGGTACTGAGACCATTACCATCTATTTAAGTACAAGGAATCAAATTTCTACTTTGTATAGATTCAAAATGACGGTCGTTTATATTTTTCAAAGCCTAATATCTCAGAAACCTTACATTTTACCAACAATTGATAAGTATAAAAAAGGTGCAAAATTTAATTTTCCTTACGAAAATGTATAACATTATATGATTTATTGGATGAATAACGGAAACAAATTAATATTTTATTTTGTTCGTACATGAAAATATGGCAAAAACATGTTAATTTTACTGTATTAATTTGTGAAAATGAAAATTCAACCGTTATTCATCATAGAAACCCTGTAAATATGTATATTTAAAAAAAAACAATTAAATTTCAAACAAAATATACCATTACATTGGTATATCTCAGGCTCGGCGTTAAGGAGATATTTCAAATAAAAACTTAATTTTTATTTCCATTACATTTCATCATTTTCATTATTTTCATTATTTCATTATTTTCATTACACTCGATATTAAAGAAACACTTTTATCTCTGTAATAACGCACAAAAATATATAATGTTTTTTGTGTACGATTGAGTTGAACCATAAAACAAAAAGAGTTTTGCATCTTTTTCTTGGTTATCATTATGTAAAATGTTTAATACTCTGTCAAGTGGTTAAAATAAAATATAGTGTCCTGCATCATCAATTCCAGAGAACTTGAGGGAAACACCAGTGATCAACCTAACGTTTCGTCCCTTATAATAGATGGTGCTCCATTGGTGCATGTGCATATGTTAATACCTAAATCAGTTTTAACGTTCCAGCAATACTTTGGAAATGTTTTTCAAGCGTACATATCAATGAGACTGAAATTCGTAAATAGAGTTGATTTGGTATTTGGGTACTTATCGGTTAACGGAAGGCCACCCTTATATAGCGCGCTGCGGCGGTTATGTTAGGTTAGGTTATAATAAATATTTTAGTAAGACTTTCCTCGTTTCGTTACGAATCGAACGATAGCAAATGAGTCATACTTTTGCCTGTCAAATCCCGTTGACAGGTGATGCGTGCGCTACGGTCAACGACCTGACCTTGGCCTACTTGAAGGAAATTTGGCGGACTAACGTATGACTCATCTGGCATCGCTAGATTCATAACGAAACGAGAAAAGTCCTACTAACATATTTGTGATAACCTAACCTAACATTACCGCCGCAGCGCGCTGTATAAGGGTGGCGATTGGGTGAAGTCCCTAGAGGCGGCGGTGACGCATTCAACTCAAACCTCACCAATTTCGCTGCCTTCTGGGAGGCAGAAAGCAAAGACCGCTTTTCATAAATATGTCAATTTCGGACAGTAAGTCAATCAAAGTAAGTTATTTCCAATTATATAGATATTTGTGGTAATCAGTAAAAAAATCTCTCTAAAAATAGTAGCCTCCGTACAATACCAAAGTACCGAAACGGCTTCTTTCTCGGTTTTGGGCAAGTCCCATATTAGCTTACGATCACTCATGTTCGGAGAATCAACGCACGACAAATACAAGGTATGCTCAATGCGTCTGTAGATTGAAATGACAAAGTAACTGGATGACTAAATCAATATGATAAGCGGCGCGGTGCGCGGGGCAATGACCTTTGCCCAACCTTGACCTAGTAACAATAATGCAGGCTGGTTTTCGAGGAATACCGATAAGCAATAATCAGTTTGAAAAAATAATCTCTCGATATAAAACACTAGAAAACAATATTTTTAACAATTTTAGATCGTTTAATTGGTGGCCTCCCGTTAACCGATAAGCACTGGTATTTGACCAGTACATCGAGGGAAGTTTGAAAAGTGAAGCAAGAGAGTTGAGATGCAGTGGTCCAAGAATAAATGCAAAGGCAAATGTAATAGTTCCCAAGTCCTTTAGCAGTTTTTAGCCAACGACAGATATAAAGAAGACCTATTTTTTGGCAGATAACATTACGAAAATGAGATTACCTGCAGGAAAACAGGTATTCACAATATTGAAGGAGAATGTAATTAGCTCAGATGGAAGTAATGTCGAACACATCTCTATCGTGTCACATGAAGAAGCAGACGGCCGTCTCTTCCTGCACGCTTGGCATGCTTCCGAGCTTTCAACACACTCAAACGTCTCAATAAAAACTGTTGGTAGCGATGTTGTGGTGATTGATATTCATGCATTCTCTAGATTAACAAAGTTAGAGGAATTATGCATTGAGTACGGGACTGGAAAAAGTCTTCAATTCATTCCTATCCATGAGCTTCAGAGAAAGATTCCAGAGAATGTATGTGATTTGCTGCCGCTTTTTCTTACCTTCACAGGTGCTGACACTGTGTCTAGTTTTGCCGGAATAGGCAAATCCAAGTCATGGAAAGCATGGATGTCATTTAGAGATGTAGATGAGGCATTTTCACATTATACCAATGCACCAATAACAGCTACTTCCCTATAGGGGGAAATTCGCTAAAATGAAAATTCTATTTCCCATATAACACCATGTTAAATTTGGAAAGAAATCGTAATTTGTGCAGGTAAAAATGCGTTTTCACAAAAAACTCACTTCATACCCAGAAAGTACACATAAAAAGCTATCAATTAATATAAATATTAATATGATTGCTGAGGCTACCCTGAACGGATATTTTTTGTCCAATCTGCTAAAACGACGGTAATAGCTTATTTATAAGGAAATTCGCTAATATCTTAGAGACCAATGGACCTAGAGCAATGATTCAAGCTGCCATGTTTCTTCCAGCTGAATCCAAAGGTGAAAACAGTGATTTGATAACTTTAATTTTTCAATTGAAAATCTAAAAAAACCTATTTTTGGGGGGTATAAAGGAGCCTTCCAGAGGAAAAATTCGTTCATATATTGGACACCAATGGACGTAGTGAAATGATTTAAAATACCAAATTTTTTTAGCAGAATCCAATGGTGAAAACAATAATTAATTGGATAAATTTAATTTTTCAATTTGAAAAACTAAACCAAAACCATTTTTGGGGAGTAAATGGAGTCTTTACCTCACTTAGGATATGTCGATCTCGCTGGTTTACGAACTCGTCCGAGATAATGTAGTTTTACATGACTGTACCAAATTTTGTCACGATCGGACGATATTTATTTACGTGAGTTATCGTGCCTACAAAACTAAAAAAATTAAAATTCTATTTCCCATGTAACACCATGTTAAATTTGGAAAGAAATCGTGATTTGTGCAGGTAAAAATGCGTTTTCACAAAAAACTCACTTCATAACCAGAAAGTACTCATAAAAAGCTATCAATTGATATATTTTTTTTGGGTGGCGGCCTCTTTTTAACCTTGCCTTTGCCCCGCCCACATAGACTACTGATCTGTGCGTGGACGTTATCAAGCAATGACAAGGAGTGAGCCGGTACAGTACATGGATGAGCAGTAGTGCTAAAAGTTTGCGACAAGCACGGGTCTCGAACCTGCGACGCTACGTGGCCACAGTTCCGAGGCCGAGTGCGCTACGCCACTGACTCACTCATATAAATATTAATATGATTGCTGAGGCTACCCTGAACGGATATTTTTTGTCCATTCTGCTAAAACGACGGTAATAGCTTATTTCTAAGGAAATTCGCTAATAAGAATCCAAACAAAACTTAAGTGCGGTATATTTGAAAAATGTGAACGAGCACTTGGTTTGGTACATTCACAGTGTATATAAGAGGCGAAAACCTCATTCAGGATCCCGCCACCATATATCTGAAGACTGCTGCCATTGCTACCAGATGCCGCCTTCGTTATAATCATTGCCTCTCACAAAGTGCAACTGGAACTTCTATCATAAATACTGACGGTTACAACCCTAGTTGTAAAAGACTAAGCTGCTGAGCTTTTATTTCGTTGTCATTCAAAATTAGTTGTAATCAAATAGGTTTTATGGTTTGCTAAATAATGTTCTTGAAATCGGATGTAATTTTTCTAATATTGCGTAAACAATTGTAAAAATTTGAGTAAAGAATATTTATATTTTCTTATTTCTTAATGTATATTATTATTCTCTTTTAATGTACAGACCAAGGTGGCATCACTGGTAGCAGTAGCAAATGTTTGTTTTAGGTTAGGTTTCAATAATTGAGCACCCTCGTTGCAGCATACCTGCATACTCAGCGGAAAAACTTGACAAACTGCTTTTCTAGTTAAAATCTACTAAATGTTGAATTAAAACCGCCCAGTTTTAACGCACCCGTTGCAGCAAACCTGCATATTAATTTTCCGTGTTATTCTTAAGAAGATTACAAAAAACATGTCATAGCTCGCTATGTTTGATTGAATATTTTTTGCACTTGAGATTCGCTGAGCATGTAGGTCTGCTGCAATTATTGCAATTAGGTTTCAATTATTGAAACCTAACCTAAAACAAACAAACAAACATTTGCTATTGCTACCAGTGATGTAAGATTAAAAAGGTCTGTAGACTAAAAGAGAATAATAATATTACTATATATTGTCAGGTTGCCTAACACCCACATGGCATGTGGAACCAAAGCTTGTGACGTAAATCGTAGACCCAATATCCAGTTTCAAGCAAGTTCTACTAGCCTATTGAGTAATTATAGCCTCAAACGAAGCATCAGTAGTATGCTTCTACTGATTGGTTGAGATTAATAATTTTGTCCCATCTAGAAAATAAATTTCCAGTCTACAAAATACGTCACGATTTGTTCACATTTTCGTCTGAGATAACCTGAGTACTATTAATCTTCTCTTCTCTTCTGTACAGAAGCTGCGATGCCACTACATTCCTCTAATGTAATCTATTATCATGCATTAAACGTCGGTTTACTGTAACCAGCCGGTTGTTTCCTAGTAGTCCAGAAAAATTCCCTGCCGAGGCTGGGAAGTATTCCAGACTGGTTCCGGCAAAGAGTAACTTTCCTGCCAACCATAACGAACAAAATCAGACGATTCTATGTCAGAATGATGTAAGAATAACCAATGAATACACAAACGTTAAGAAGGTCACGTCTTGTGGACAAATTATAATCGTTTTTTTAATTACGCATCTGGAAATCAGACAGCGCTTGCCGTCACTAAATAAAGAGAGATAGACAAACAATGTTTTCGTTCCGTCCCTCTCCTGAGCATGGCTTGTCAATGTTAATTGCTGTGAGAAAGAGATGGAGTTAAGACACCTATTTTTTTAAGACATTTAAAAATATGAATTCCATTTTCTTCTAAATGGCCGCCATTTTCCAATATGGCGACCAACTTAGATTTTTCTTATGGAACTCCCTGTATTTTATGGCGTATTTAAATTTTACACTTAATTTTAAGAACTTTTTACTCTTTGACATTTTTTCCTAAACCCAATAGTTAATGATATATACATGTTAGTACTTTTATTCGTTAAGCTGTAACGAATTTCAACATAGTTGAATGTGTGCGTAAAAATTTAATGACGCATGATTTTTGGAATTATTGATTTCAATTAATTACATTCTGATGGGTCAGAATAGTAGGTTATAGACACTAACCGCTAACTGGCAGGAAAAGTAAACTACAGCATACAGCTGAGGCTTTGCAACAATCAGGGTTTTGAGGTTATGCTGAAGAATACAGTACATTTACCACGTGCTTGCCACAATCATGATTTCTTGCCTGCACAAGAGTTAGGTCCTATGTTAAAATTTCTAATAGGTTTTTTAACTACGCATCTGGAAATCAGACAACGCTTGTGGTATGGAGAGAGAGAGGGCGAGATAAAGCCCTCTCTCTCCCACCCACCCCTTCCACGATGGAGTTAGGGAACAGGTAAGGGAAACTGTTCTTTTTCATACGCAACCGCGACTAAGATATTTATTTATAACTTAAGCTGTTAGTTTACCGATTACAGTTGCAACAGTTTCTTTTCACTATTATTAATCTTTAAGTCAGCTCTGCAACATTGTTATGGTTTGTTATTTAGATCAACTGATAACAGTTTTAAAAGCAAACAACACTAGCATTTTACGTACTATATGAAAGATTAATTTTGAGTTTATTTTTTCACCTTTCAATAATTATTTTTAGCGTTTATGGAGAGTGTGACTGCTCTATTATTCATTATATTTACTATTTCATCAGCATATTTATTAAACATTTTAACTGAAAAATAATGTAACTGATTTCATGATATATTACGTTTATAAAGCGGAATAACAAGGGTATATGTTTGTGGGGCTCTTGTGTTTTTAGCGAATTTCCCCCTATAGGGAAGTAGCTATTACCGTAGGCGGCACGGTGAGACTTAAGCGCGGGACCTCCGTAACTTTTTATTTTGAGGTCCCTAGACCCCAAAAACACCGTTCGTTCATTTTCATATATATATATAGAGGGATATATATCAGTCTGTAGGCGCGATAACCTTTGTAAGGCGCGATAGACTTTGTTCCGATCTTGATGAAATTTGGAACAAACTGTAAAGCGTCATTCATGACTTCGAGTTCGAAAAGCAGCAAGATTGGTTTAATCTAAGAGAGGTTTTTTTGACGAAATAAAATTTATTTACAAGATTTACCACCTTTTTACTAATTATTTTTAAATTTAATTGTCAAAATTGAATTCAGCTTAAAAAAACAAACAATTTAGCATTTTGAATTATTATTCTACGTCAATCCGTTGCTTAGATATTGGATAATATTGGATGTGGTAAACACAGTACGTTGTCCAATACTATTTTAAATTTTTCCCTCCAAAAGGTATAACAATATTGTTAAATTTTTCCCTCCCACCCTGATTTAAGATATTTAAAAAATATAAAATTCTGAAAATAAGATTAAATTTTCAGGTGATGAATATTTTATTTGTGTTTATTTTGAATAGTTAAGAGTTCATTGATCAAGATTTTGCAGAAAATATATACTATATCAAAAAATACAAAATATTTTAAATTTAATAAAGAAAGTTTGAGCATTTGGTCTAAATTGCCTGAACATGTAGCATAATATATGGTATGTTTACAATGATGAGGATTGATAATATGTTTTATTGAAATTGGCTGGAGATGTAGGTCTGTTGCAACAGGGATCTTTTAATTACTGTAAAACTGACCATACGATTGAATTTAATTTTTTCATGAGTTTAAGTTATTTGTTTGTTTTGAGTGTTTTGAATTAATTGATTATATGTTTGTTGACATTTATATAGGTACTATAACAAGATTACACCCCTATGAAAATTTGCTTGATCAGACCTGATTAAATTTAATCATTTTTGATCAAGCAGGATCAAAAATGAACAAATTTGATCAGATTTGTTCAAATAACCTGATCAAGCCTGACTCGGTTGATCAAAACTGATCAACTAGCCTGATCAGGCCTGACCTGGTTGTTCCAAATTCTTCAGGAATTTTTGATCAGGCCTGATGTTACAGCTGGAATTATCAGGTTTGATCAGACTTGATCAGAAATACTGATCAGGCCTGACAGGAGTGTTCAAATTTCTTCAAGATTATTTGATCAGGCCTGATGTTATAAATTCAATCATCAGATTTGGTCAGGCCTGATCAGTATGCCTGATCAAGTCTTCAAGTGTTCAAATTTCTCCAAGATTTGGTCAGACTTGATCAGGCATATTTAATCAGGTCTGACAGGACTGTTCAAATTTTTTCAGGATTATTTTATAAGGCTTATAAAATAATCAGGATTATTTTATAACTCAGTTGTTTGTGAACCGATTTTCATAATTTGGGTATCGTTGGAATGTTGGAATGGAAATAAAATTGTCTAAATATTATTGTTCATTATATTTTTTGTAATATATACCATTTTTTGGTATTTCAATTTGAAGATTTTAAACGGCCGCCATTTTGAAATTTACGATTCGATCATGCTGATAATCTTTTCATAAACCAACCTTGACTAGATACAGGGGCATACCGCTTTTCAAAAATATCGATTTAAAAACCTGGGAGATAATAAATATTTTGTTAAAAATACAAAATAGCGGATATCTGGTGAACAAGGCGTTTTTGGAATAACTGTTATTCTACATTTTATCTTTATTTTGACCCATGTAGCCTATTCCCAAAGTTTGGAACTTTCCTTATGGGACACCCTGTATATTCCATAGGCGGCAGTTAACATAAAAATTAAAATTTCTGTCAGTTACATGCCTTAAAACCTGTTCAATAAACCTTAAAAAAATGGAATAATAATTGAAAAATAATGTTTAAAACTGTTTATATTTTTATACACTATAAAAATTATTTTTAATGATGATATAAATAAAGGTCTACTTTAAAATATATTTTTTGTCATATATTTTTTGCAACCATTCCTAAGACAATAAACGTTCAATTATTTATATTCCTATAAATACAATTAATTGGTATATAATAGTTTATTTACTTGATTATGAACTTATATATATGTCAAGTTTCAAACTCAACATTCGTTCTCGAAGAGGTTGTAGTGGCAGCCCTGCCAGCCTCAGCCCTACTTAGGGATGACAAAATTTTTCGATTTGTCGATATATCGGTTTTCCAATATATCGGTTTTCCGATATATCGGGAGCAATATATCGATGTCTATGATATATCAACCCCCAAAATATCGATATATCGGGCTAACGATATATCGAAAAAGTTTCTTCGCTTTTCGATAAGAAAACTGCTTATTGTAAGTTCAAATGTGCAAACACGGGGAAAAGAAAAAAGAGACCATGTAAATAAAAAATAAAACCTCTTTAAAATTAGTGGATACTTAAAAAATACATTCAAAATGTTATTTGGGTTTGCGATTGGAACTTGAATTTCCAAGAAAATTACAAATAAAATGACAATTTTTGTCATTTTATGAATCCGATATATCGGACCAAAAAATATCGATGTCTCCGATACTATCGGGATGAATTTGTCGATGGCGATATATCGATATATCGGGCCCAGAATATCGATTTATCAAAAATATCGATATATCATTGCCATCCCTAGCCCTACTCCTTTTTTACTGGTTTAGTTGTTTATTTAGTTTTGATTTGAATTAATTTTTGTGTAGACGTTAAACTCACAAGCCCTAGAGATAAACTGTTTTATCTTTACATGCTTAAATTAATTGCTTTGTAGTTACGTTTTGTTTGAGTTTAAATCCTTTTCGGTTTAGAATTTGGATTGTTATTCAAGCAAAGTTGCATGAACGTTATTATAGTGAAGTTGTGGTTAGGACATGAGGGCTCTATTTGGCCATAGAAAGATAATAGACCATAGACAAAGTTAGTTATTGTCAAAGCATTCTTGAGGTTAAAAACTCAGTAAGTAGACATCTTTATGCTATAAGTATCAAGCAATTTAAAATTAAAAAGGGGTAGTTGCTGGGCATGAGTTTCATATCTGATCTTCTGCCTTCACAGGTTATGTTTACACTAAATATTGTTTATCTTATGTGTTTTACTCAGGTTTAGTAGGTAACGTAACTTTTCAATATAATTCAGCATGGGAGAAGATCACTTTCGCTTTCGCATGAGCTTAGATTTTGGTAATTCGATGTCAACTATCAGCATAACATAAACTTACAGCAGATTGCTGCTGTATAATATGTTGATAGTTGGTATCGAATAGTTTATATTTGTTAATCTGCTGTATAATACACATACTACGCCCCACCAAAAAATGTATTTTAAAGAAAGTATTAGCTTATCGAGTTTAACTATATCGATTTACTGTTCCGACAACCATCAGTATTGAAAGTAACATCGATAACAACCAATAACTGTAACTGAAACTATTGTCAAATATTCAAATACCTGACACTAAGTAAAACATACCCAACCTAAATAAATATAATAAAACTATATAGCCTAGATTTATGATGATTAGTGGAGAGTGGGGCAGGTTCATACAAAATCGCATCTAAATATTTTTAACTCCCTTATTTCCAAACGAAATGTTCTGAAATTTTAATTTAATATTGCATGGCATCTAACCATTATCATGAAAGTTTTAAAATTAATTTCTCTCTTATATAAATGATCAAATTTTTTTTACTAAAACACTGCACTTTGTATGAAACTACCCCAAATTGGGGCAGTTTCATACTTCATTGGGTTAGATTCATACAAAGGGAAAATAATGAAACAAATAACATTAAAACTTATGTTTGTTATTTTAAGCTGTTTAAAAACTTCATTCTAACGATAATTAGCCTAGGCCTAAAATTAGGGTTACACAATGTTACTTGTTAAAATATCAACAGAAAAATAAAGCTGTATGAAGTCTTGCTCCAAAACATAAGTTTTGGTACAATGTCTTGCAAATCAAAAGCCCTAAAACTTACTATTAATGAAAGTAAGACAAAAAATTAACTGTGAAAACATTTTCATCTGCCTTAGCTCTATTAGTTAATTTCCTGTATAATCTCGCCATTTGTCACCCTAAAGAAAATTTAAAGCAATAAATGTTTTGAGTTTTACTGTGTAGGCTGATACTTAATTTTAAGTATTTTTATGATATTTTTACAAAGATAAATTATTCAATACCTATTGATAAATAGTAAATACAAATAATGTATGAAACTGCCCCGTTTCAATGAATGAAAGTGCCCCAAGTGTGGTTATGTTACAAATTACCATATAACTTTTTTATAAGTTAAAATTGGACATCTACAGTTGTAGTGTGTATATGTAGTCCAAAACATTGAGCTGTCTAATAATGCATAAATAACAGAAAAAATATAAAAACAAATTATGCCTACTTTTACCTCCCTTTTTCATGATATTCATAAAAAACATTTTTTTCAGATTCCAGTAAATGTTAAATAGGCTATCTCCCAATTGAAATACACTGCAGAATTGAAACTTTTATAGGTAGTAGAACATGATGAGGCCTATAGGTGGTATGAATGATTTCCTGCCCTTCTGTAAGGCCGGGAAATGTAGACTGTATGAAGGTGCCCCTGTATGAAACTGCCCCACTCTCCCCTAAGCTAGCCAAAAACTAAATTATAAGTTACTAACATAAATTGACTGAACAATTTCCCCCACCATCTTGTGCAAATTCTATCGATAACTTAGTAAATTTCCATTGAGTAAAAACAAAATCGGAAATAAATACAATAGAATCGGTTGTTGAGTTCCTCTCGACAAACTATTTAGCCTACCGAAGTTCGTCTACTTTCGATTTTGTTTTCTTTGGAATCAGATGTTTTATCGTGTTTGCTTTAGAAACGAACGGCAGAAGATCAGATATGAATCACGTATTGATCGGGTTACTGTTTATTTGCTGTGTTTTTGTTTTATAAAAAAATTCCATTATCTGCCCACAACTTACAATATTTCCAATATAATGTAGGCCTAATATAACATAAATAGGATGTGTACTTAGCTAATTACAGGTATAAACACAAATAGGCTAGTAGAAACATATTTTATTCAAATAGGCCTACAGTTTGAATGTACAACAGAATGTAAACAGAGCGTTATCTGTTTATACTTGAAAATACTTGAAATAGGTCTACTTGAAATTATATTTATACCGTGAAATACTTGAAATTATATTTATTAGGGTTCATAGCCTCTGGATCGTTATTTGACATTATTAAATTAATTAAGGCTAACCTCACGATCCAATAATACGTTTTTTGGAGACCTAGGTTTCAGCATCGAAACGCTTTCATCAGTCCTTATCAGTTTACAGGCCCATGTACAACAACAAAAATGTAAAGAGATATATACAGTTTATCATAATACATATTAGTTATAAATACATAACTTTTATATAAAATATATAAATACAATGTTAACAATATCTGTGAATAAAAATATTTTATACACTAGTAAAAAATAAAAGGCCAGAAGAATAAAGGTTATACACTGATATATCTAATTTGTAAAAGAGGATGTTGGTGTATTAAACTTAAACATAAACCGTATTAATGCATAACATTTTTTTACAAAAAAACATTAAACATAACAAAACATTAAAATAAACCTCTGATTTAAACACATAAATCTGACTAAAATTTTAATTTTATGGTATAGTTATTAAGCACTTCTGAACAAATCTGATGAATTTTTGCCTGATCAAATTTGATGGTCAAAAGTCCCAAAAGCCATATTTTTCTGATCAAAACTGATCGAGCATGCATGATTAAACCTGAATAATGCTGATCAAATCTGACCAAGTATCTGAACGAAACTGATCAACCTTGATCAGCATTACCTGATCAAACCTGACCAATCCTGTAGAAGCAACTGAACTAATCTGATCAAGCTTGATCAACCTTACCTGATGAATCCTGAACTAAAATGATCAACCTTGATCAGCCTGAACAAACCCCTGATCAGATTTGATCAGATTTGATAGTCAAAAGTCCCAAAAACCCCGCAAATTTGACCAGTTTTGATCAAGGTTTATTCAGGTTCTGATATTTTTTTGATCAAACCTGACATAATTTTTTCATAGGGGCAGTTATTAAAAATTAAAAGACTAAGAATGATATTATAAAATACAAAAGTGTCTGCATTACTAATGAAAACAAATGTGGTCTCTTTGTTAGTTTTCTTCATGTTCAAAGCTCATGAATGATTAGACCATTTTAGACCATTCCTTTATTAAAACAATACTGATAACAACATAAGTCCAAAGTAATTATGTTCTAAAAATCAGAAGTTAGCATTATTTTTATAATATTGTTTAAACAAAAGCAGGAAATTAATTTGTGATAAAGTTCATCAAACGAATTCCACCATCGCTTGATACAATGATAAAAAAACAGAAATAATAAAAGCAATTATGTATGAAAAACTTGCATTCTTCAACAAATATCCACATTCATTTCAATTTAACATCACCACAAAAATAATATCACTACAAACAGTTTTAAGTCACGATCAAAAAGATAAAATTGCTTCAGTCGTAGAAAGAAAAAGATCAATGATAATTAAATAATAACAGCACTTTCAGAAATTAACACAACAAACACAACACTTCATAACTTTACACTTCACAACAAACACAAGAAAAGTTGCTCTCACTCTTCAACATAACCATAACTAACGCGTGTTTCGACTGAGACTGCTCTTGTTGGCGAGGAGGAGTGCAATCTAACTGCATTCTGGCGATTCGCTGTTTTGTACTGTAAGCATGGTAAAACACCATTATTTACGTAAGATTCGTACGTACTGGTTAGATAACTCAGAAATACTGTGCCGCGCAGTCGGATTGTCATGACATCACGGACTAGTCTAGAACAGCAATGATAATTCATACGTCCCGAATGTAGAGGCAGTATGTAACACCATTACATAAGTAGGTTTCACCATTATCATGTTATTTCTGTAATACCTACCATGCCGTGGCATAGTGAAACACCATGCCGCTTATTTGCTATCATGGTATTTCCTACGTACTAACGGCGAAACAGACGTTTTTACGTATGTAACTTATAGTAGCATGCTAATGTTGATTTACCATGCCGACTAGACTAAACATTTGTCTCAGTGTATAATTAAATTATTCCCCTACTATTTATGTTGCTATTAAAAAAAACCTCAACTGCCCGTCACCATGGGCCAATAAGCTTGTGCGGCAGCGATATATAGAAAGGTACCATACGGTAGTAGTCACAAAGACAAGCCAGAGGTAATGGGAATGGGAGTTGCCTGCAGCTGAGATTGAGATCTTAGGCTATAAATAATTAATAGACCTCTCATTCTTATGGCCTAGCTGTGGCTATTTTTGGGTGAACCAGAATTTAAAGTTGATATGGTTACATTAACAACCAAGAGAGTGTACTTCTATCAACCCCTTATTTCAGCTATTTACTTAAACAATTTGTATTCTATATTGCATAAATCAATAATTAATTCACTATTACTTGTTTTATGTGTCACTAAAGGATATATTACCTTCTTCTGATACCTAAATTAACGGGCGGATACGGACTGCTCCCCCTTAGCAGGCAAATACAGTGCCATACGGATTGCTCCCCCTTGTCGTTTTGGAATGATTTTAGACATGTCTGTACCAATATTCGTAAAAGTAATTGTTGTAGCATTTTTGCAATATGGGGTGCATTGTCGTAACAAACATCAAAGAATATAAATATTGAGTATATTCAGTAGTAAACTCTCTATCTATCTCACCCAAATGTGTATGTATTTACAAGGGAACTGGTAAATACGCAAACCAACGTCTGTACTAAGGTTAATAGTCTGCTGGATAAGCCTTTGGAGTCCTTGGGAATGGGTGGGAGAGCCTACAAGGAAGACAAAGAAGAGCTGAAACAAGCCAAAGAAGATTATTCAAACGGAAATTTTCTCGAAAATAGTTCCTTCCAGTTGAAAGTAAGCGAAACAAATTAAACGGCCTTAAGTATATGTGGCAATCTTTATTACACTGTAAAGAGAGTCAAATTTATTTTATTCAGAAAAAAACAATATATTTACTTTTTGAAAACTTGTTTTATTTTTCTAATATCCCCTTACTCTAGTTGCGTTTCCAGTATTGTAATTGGATTAAAAATGTTTGCACTGAATACAAAACTTTGAATTTCAACGAAAAAAGTTTGAAAATTTAAAATGATGTACTATAATAGAAAATAATAATGATAATAATAATAGATTTAGTTTTATAATGGAATCAATACTGATTTTCTTTGATTAATCAGTTTCAACGTTTTTTACGATTAAATTATGATTTTGGTCCGTTTATTTAACAAAACATTATTTTATTTTTCTAATACAACCTTAATCCAGTGATATTTTCCAAACATAAGTATCATAACTAGATTATGGACGTTTACATTGAATTCAAAACTTTGAACTTTGAAGAAAACTAAGGTTATAATGTACTTTAACTTATATCTTTCCGTAATTTTATAGTCTGATCATTATTAAATTTCTTTCATTAATTAGTGGCAACTTTTAGCGAATTTCCCCTATAGGGAAGAAGCTGTTACCGTAGTACTCATGGTAAGACCTAAGCCTGAGACCATGATAACTTTTCGTTTTGGGGCCCCCAGAAGCAAAAAACACTATTCGTTCATTTTCATACATATATATATCTATATACACACACACACACACACACACACATATATATATATATATATCCAATCCTAATGAAATTTGGCATGGATGTGTAAAGTAGTAATTATTCGGACGAGTTCGTAAACCAGCCCGATCGGACTTCCGGAAGGGGGGGGGGTAAAGGGGGTAAACCCCCACAAAAATGGGTTTTTTTGGGTTTTTTACATATAAAAATACAATTAAACGAATTTTTGTTAGCACCATTGAATTCAGCTAAAAAAAAAAAAACAAACAATTTAGTATTTTGAATCACTGTTCTATGTCCATTGGTTACCGAGATATTGAAAGTGGTAAACACAGTACGTTGTCCCAATGTTAACCTTATGGGAAATAAGTAAAATTCTTTATCTCTCTTATTTCTCCACATATCTTGATAAAACTTGGTAAATGGCTTCTTCTAGTATAGATCTACTAAATATTGAATTAAAACCACCTAGTTCAAAATACCCGTAGCAGCAAACCTGCATACTCGTTCCCCATGTTATTCTTATGGAGCTTACATAACCATTTCAAATCTCGCTATGTTGGATTGAAATATGTTGTTTTGCATTTGAAATTCGCTGAGTATGCAGGTTAGCTGCAACGGGGGTATTTATAATTGAATTTAGGTTTTAAATAATTTATTTAACATATTTTAAAACACATTAGTCACATACCCTAAACCATTTGTCGTTTAGGTATAAATCTCGCGTCACGTGAATATTCACAACATTTATGCGGTAGACCTCACTTACTAACTAGGTCAGATAAGTGCTTTGAAAGAGTTCAGTCTCGTCTAGAAATATTGACAAGCATTCCCCCACGGCAAGGGGGAGCAATCCATAAGTCGATGCTATTTAAAATCTAACCGGTTGGCAGGGGGAGCAATCCGTATGCCTCAGATTCTACTTGCTAAGGGGGAGTAGTTCAATTCAATTCAATTCAAAACTTTTTATTCATAAAAAATACAAAACAATACATGTCTCATGTGCACACGCACGTGCGAGACAAAACAAATTATTCAACTGATAAATACACAAGAGTAGGTCATGTGGCTGAAAAATTAGAAGAGGACTGTAAACAAAGTATTGCAGGTTGTAAGATAATTAGACTATAAGCAGATAATAAGTAACAAGTTAACAATAAATAAATAAAAAAATAAATAATATAAATAAATAAATAATATAATAAATATATGAAAATTAACAAGGAATAAAAAGTGCAAAATTATCAATAGATAACAACGAACATACCAACAATTAATAAAACAGCACTAATACACTGACTTGATTAATTATTTTATTTTATTTTTAAAGCTGCCTATATTTATGCTATTATTTATTATAATTACTATTTCATCAGCATATTTATTAAACATTTTAACTGAAGAATAATGTAACTGATTTCATTCTATATTACGTTTATAAAGCGGAATAACAAGGGTATATGTTTGTGAAGCTCTTGTGTTTTTAGCGAATTTCCCCCTATAGGGAAGTAGCTATTACCGTAGGCGGCACGGTGAGACTTAAGTGCGGGACCACCGTAACTTTTTAATTTGAGGTCCCTAGACCCCAAAAACACCGTTCGTTCATTTTCATATATATATATAGAGGGATATATATCAGTCTGTAGGCGCGATAACCTTTGTAAGGCGCGATAGACTTTGTTCCGATCTTGATGAAATTAGGAACAAACTGTAAAGCGTCATTCATGACTTCGAGTTCGAAAAGCAGCAAGATTGGTTTACTCTAAGAAGGTTTTTTTTGACGAAATAAAATTTATTTTCAAGATTTAGCACCTTTTTACTAATTATTTTTAAATTTAATTGTCAAAATTGAATTCAGCTTAAAAAAACAAACAATTTAGCATTTTGAATTATTATTCTACGTCAATCCGTTGCTTAGATATTGGATAATATTGGATGTGGTAAACACAGTACGTTGTCCAATACAATTTTAAATTTTTCCCTCCAAAAAGTATAACAATATTGTTAAATTTTTCCCTCCCACCCTGATTTAAGATATTTAAAAAATATACAATTCTGAAAATAAGATTAAATTTTCAGGTGATGAATATTTTATTTGTGTTTATTTTGAATAGTTAAGAGTTCATTGATCAAGATTTTGCAGAAAATATATACTATATCAAAAAATACAAATTATTTCAAATTTAATAAAGAAAGGATGAGCATTTGGTCTAAACTGCCTGAACATGTAGCATAATATATGGTATGTTTACAATGATGAGGATTGATAATATGTTTTATTGAAATTGGCTGGAGATGTAGGTCTGTTGCAACAGGGATGTTTTAATTACTGTAAAACTGACCATACGATTGAATTTAATTTTTTCATGAGTTTAAGTTATTTGTTTGTTTTGAGTGTTTTGAATTAATTGATTATATGTTTGTTGACATTTATATAGGTACTATAACAAGATTACAGTTATTAAAAATTAAAAGACTAAGAATGATATTGTAAAATACAAAAGTGTCTGTATTACTAATGAAAACAAATGTGGTCTCTTTGTTAGTTTTCTTCATGTTTAAAGCTCATGAATGATTAGACATACGTTTTTTATATATTATTTACTTAACGTATCATTCAAACAATACTTTCCTTCAAATAGGATGAATGCTCACATATACAAAGTAAATCCTATGGAAATTCGCTGAGTACGCAGGTCTGCTGCGACGGGGGTATTTAGTATATAATTTACTCTCATACAATTCAAGATTTCTTACAACAAAATTAATAACTGCAAAAGTGTATAACTCTGAGACTGTAAGTAAATCGAATTCCCTAAACATACTGGTAATACTCTCGTACTTCTTCCTGTTACAAACGTTTCGCAGAGCAAATCTTTGTGACATTAACACTGATAAAATGGATGTGGGAAAGGTTCCACCCCAGTGAATTAGGCCATATCGTAATGTTGACTCGAACCATGCAATGTACAAAGATTTTATATGTTCTGACTTAATATAACCCTTAGAAAAATACAGCAAATAATTTATCTTTCTTAATTTTGTATTTAGATAATCTACATGATAATTCCATTTAATTTGTTATCAATAACTATACCCAAATATTTAATTTTGTCACTAATTTCTATGGTTTGGCAATTGCACTTATAAATACATTTGTTACTATGACATTTCAAAATCGGGTTACTATATATTGCTTTACTGCTTTATTAATACATTTGGTGTTATTTACATTAAAAATAAGTTTATTCTCCACGCACCAATTACTAATTTTATCCAAATCCTTTTGCAGGCAATCTTTAAGAACATTATAATTACGATTTTTACGAATGATAGCAGTATCATCTGCAAATGAAAATATTTCTGAATACAAGTTCAATTTCAACTAGTCATTAACATAGATTATAAACATTAATGGCCCGAGCACCCCACCTTGAGCTATTCCAAAATGCAATTTACTTTCACCGGACAACACATTTTGACCACATGCTTTCTGTTGAGAACAAAACTAGACAAGAACTTAAGCAATTTACCCTTTATTCCATAACATCTCAGCTCTTCAGTTAAAATGTATTGATCGATAATATCAAAAGCTCTCGATAGGTCAATGTAGATTCTTACTGTATAATTATCCTCCTCAATACTGTTAGTAATTGACTTAATATGATGGTAGAGAGCTAAATCAGTTCCCCTTCTAGTTATAAAGCCAAATTGTTTCTCTGACAATAAATTGTTACTTAAAATACCCCCGTCGCAGCAAACCTGCGTACTCAGCGAATTTCTAAAGAATTAACTTTTATATGGGAGCTTATATGTACAGGAAAATGTTTAAAACATTTTATGTAATTAATGCAAAAAGTATATTACATATTAATTCAAGAGCTTTAGATATAAGGGAAATGATGATGGGAATCACATCGGTATCCATTCCAGCAATATTCTTTTTGTTATTCTTATAATTATTAGTCTAATATTTTTTTATAAGTGTATCCTTGTTATAGTATAAAAATGTAAGCAAACATACAATCAATGATTTAAAATCAGTCAAAATAAAAACAAATAAAATAGTCAACATGAAAAAATTGAATCCAAACATATAATTTATCTCAAAATTTAAATAAACTTGTTGCAGCAAACTTGCATGCTCAGTCAATTTCAAAAGGATTTCTTTTTTATATGTGGGCATATTCTACATAAGTTAGGGAAGTTGTTGTTTTGAATATTTTGTGTAAATATTAATCTAAATTAAGTATATTTTATCATTCTTGATATTATTTCTCAATAATTATTCATATTCTGATAATTTTCAATAAATTTACTTGTTATAGTATAAAAATGTCAGCAAACATAGTATCAATCTACTCAGATCCAAGAAATAAAAACAAATCAAACCATCACATGAAAAAATTAAATTCAATCATGTGGTTTGTTTTATTATATTTTTAAATCCCATTTTAGGGAAATTGAATGAAAAATTTGGGTATTTCATACCAGAATATGGACAGTTTATGTCCCTTCAGGGAAAAACAAAAGACAATGTACTGCATTTTGCAAATCCGATATCTCAGCAACCGATTGATGTAGAGTAATAATTCAAAATGCTATATTATTTATTTTTTAAGCTGAATTAAATTCTGACAATTAAATTTACATCAAATTAATAGAAATATGTTAAATCTTGAAAATAAATTTTATTTAGTAAAAAACACCGCCTTAGAGTGTACCGATCTTGCTGGTTTTCGAACTTAAAGTCATGAATATCGCTAAAAATGTTTGTTCCAAATTTCATCAAGATCGGACTTTTTTTACGAGAGTTATCGTGCCTATGGACACACACACACACAACACACACACACACACACACACACACACACACACACACACACATATATATATATATATATATATATATAAAATATCAAGGTTTTACTTCGAACACATCAAAAAAAGAAATAAATAATTATGAGTTCGTTAAATTGGCTTTTGGTTACCAAAAACAAAATTTAATAACCTAAAAACATTTTTGAACTATAATTTTATGCTCACAACTATAGATAAATTAAGTAATAATTAACTAAAAATAGCATGTAGTACTAGGATATCAGGGTCGAGACTTTTTATTGATGAAAATCAATTTAAATTGTGCTATGTTGACAAAATCTTCGCTAAAAGTCTGATGTATATATTCCTACTTTTAATGTGAGAAAAATTTCGTTTAGATAAAATGTAAAATTTGCTAAAAATATCAAATTTTTTATCACTCAACACACACTGCACGATGTTTTGTGGTTCGATCTTCTGCATTGATTAGGTAAATAAAACAAAATTAATAATGTATAACTTATTTAAAATTTTTTATTGCGAAAAACAAGTATTGTAACTCTCTAAAAATACTAAGCTTAAAAGACATTTAGTATTTTATCCATAATATTGGTTTCAAAACATACTAACATCTACCGAATAACACACGTAACTAAAACTATGCAATCACTGTAACTAATTAAAAAGATATTCTATAATAGTCAATAACGAAAAACGCAGTACAAGGTTATAGATACGACTTTAATCCAACTTTAAAAACATTGAAACGACAACAGGTGATTCAGTTCTGACAGGTCGTGCTACATACCAACGAATCAACGAGTTTTTTCTTCTTCTTGGCGGTAAAAACGCGGGATTTGCATTCGCTAATGTAGTTTAAGAGTTACTCAATTGAGTCAATAGGTTTCAGCACTCACCAGACATCCTACTATACGTATTATTAAATAAATAGAAAACATATGTCGTGGGCACTGGCACAGGCCATCCGAGCGGAAGTCGGATTTTATTATGGGCACTATTTATGGCCATCCGAGCTGTGAGACACAATGTTGCCATAATAATTCTGAACTGACGCAGTAATGGTGATGGCCACCATATGTGGAAATCCGACTGCGTAAGACAGACGTTAAATGTCCTATCTGAGCGCAAAGGGTTTTAATTTTAATGTTTGTAATACATTATTATCTCTAGGTTTACTTATCATCTTCTTAACTATTTGTTTTTTTTTATTTTTACTAACTTTAATTATTTTATCAGAGTAGTAATCATATTTTGATTTTTTTATTTCACTAGTAACATTACGAGAAACTAACTTATAGGAATTATACAATTGCAAATTGTCCTGGTCTTTTAACCATCTTTTGTACAGTTTGTTTTTATTATTTACTTTCCTAATTAAATCAGTAGTTATCCAAGGGTATCGTTTTTTGTTTTTACTATTAAAAACCATTAACCTAGTTGACCTGGTAACACATTCCCCATTCAGTAGTCCGGATTCAGCTAAATTAATAGGTGATATCAGTATACTTTGTTGGGGATTCACCTATAACTAGGTGATCTTTCAATCCTGGGTCACTCAAAACCTGGTACACATTTGATAATGCGATGGAAGGCCTGCTTTTGAATCAAAGTCAATGCTGAGATCGAATCAGTGACGTTAGTCATAGTCAGTCCAGCTTGAGGTGATCCCGCTCACGATGGAACAGGAGTCGCCTGCAGCTGGGATAGAACCAGCGACGTTCGGCATTAGGCCAGCTCGTGGTGATCCCGCTCACGATGGAACAGGAGTCGCCTGCAGCTGGGATGGAACCAGCGACGTTCGGCATTTTCATTTAGCAGGATATAAATTTTTCATTTTTTATATATAAAATATATTTTTATATCATGCTGACATAGAAACGTCTATTTTCTGTTCATTTCTGTCTCGAAAGTTACCCATTGTCGATACCAGTCTAGGAAATACTTTCCGGCCTAGGCCGGAATGATTTTCGGACTACTGTTAACTTACCCGGGCGAAACCACGGGTAACAACTGGTGTGAACATAGAAATTTTCAATTTTAATTCTTCAATATTAATACCATCTATTATGAACAAAGGTGGTTCAATATAAAATAGAAAACTTTTCTTTACACCAGAACAGTAAAGAACGGTCAGAACAGTCAGAACAGTGATGTTTCTGTTCTGTTGTTTGAACTGTTCTGTTCTTTACTAGTGGACACGTGCTGCTCAGAAGATGTTAAATTTGAATATAAACCAATGCATCTAGTGACATCAATACACTCTGTTGGGGATTCACTATAAGTAAGAGATCTTTCAATCCTGGGTCACTCAAAACCTGGTACACATTTGATAATGCGATGGAAGGTCTGCTCCAGATTCAAAGTCAATGCTGAGATCGAATCAGCGACGTTAGTCATAGTCAGTCCAGCTTGAAGTGATCCCGCTCACGATGGAACAGGAGTCGCCTGCAGCTGAGATGGAACCAGCAACGTTCGACATTAGGCCAGCTCGAGGTGATCATGCTCACGATGGAACAGGAGTCGCCTGCAGCTGAGATCGAGCCAGCGACGTTCGACATTAGGCCAGCTCGAGGTGATCCTGCTCACTTTGGATCCGGAGTCGCCTGCAGCTGAGATGGAATCAGCGACGTTCGACATTAGGCCAGCTCGAGGTGATCCAGCTCACGATGGAACAGGAGTCGCCTGCAGCTGAGATCGAACCAGCGACGTTCGACATTAGGCCAGCTCGAGGCGATCCTGCTCACTTTGGATCCGGAGTCGCCTGCAGCTGAGATGGAACCAGCGACGTTCGACATTAGGCCAGCTCGAGGTGATCCTGCTCACTTTGGATCCGGAGTCGCCTGCAGCTGAGATGGAACCAGCGACGTTCGACATTAGGCCAGCTCGAGGTGATCCTGCTCACTTTGGATCCGGAGTCGCCTGCAGCTGAGATGGAGCCAGCGACGTTCGACATTAGGCCAGCTCGAGGTGATCCTGCTCACTTTGGATCCGGAGTCGCCTGCAGCTGAGATGGAACCAGCGACGTTCGACATTAGGCCAGCTCGAGGTGATCCTGCTCACGATGGAACAGGAGTCGCCTGCAGCTGAGATCGAACCAGAGATGTTCGTCATAGGCCAGAGCTTTATCTCTGATATACCGCTTTAGAACAGAATATTACTTTTTCATTTATACAAAGTCTTCTGTGAAATATGTGACATATGTGGATACGAATTTCCTGTAATTTCAATTAGTTGATAATGTTTTAGTAATTTAAAAATTATTATGCTTGAAGGAGAATCTAAATTCTTTTGTAATGAAGAACTTTTTTTATTAGACTGGTAACAATAAAAATAGGTGTTTTAATAAAAAAAACTTTATATATTGTTTAAAAAAGACTCAAAATATTGTTTGTTTGAAAGCCATTATTAAAGAAATAACAAAGGTCTGCAAATTATTTTTCAAAATTTATGTAAATTTCTTTTAATTCCCTTTATACTTTTATGCTGAACATGAAAACAAAATTTTTATTTAGCTTGTTCAGTACCTGACAAATAATAATAATAATAATAATGATAATAATAATAATAAAGTCATTCGTGTTTTGTAACATAGTTACATTTATAAAATGATTTTCTCAGTGCCTTAGTGTTTGTTTTGTGTTTTACATCTAGACTGGTCTGCTGCCCACCACAACTCTTGGAGACTATCATGTTATAATGAACAGTGGTAAATCCACCGCAACAGGTAATAACCTAGGTGGTTATTGTTTCCAGTTGTTTGCCTTTGTAAAACAGGTATTTGTTAATGTTTCTGAAACAATAAAGATTTTCTTGAAAAAAAAATAGCTCCTAAAAATAAGATAAAACGTAAAATTCTCTCGTCATAGTTGAAGAGAAGTCGACTAAATAAAAAATACATACTGAAAAACTGGGCGACTGCAATAATGTACGATACAATAGTTTTTAATTATAGCTTATCAATATTGTAATAAATTCAAACATTCGTTGTTGTCATTGGTCAAACTGATCAAATCTAAAATACACGTCTCATTATCACCTGTTATTCAACATTCAAATCTAAAACTAACAATGGCTTCAGTGTATCCTTGGGATTGTATTGGTAATCGTTGTAGGATGTCCTTCTACTCTCTTGACAGAGTAAATATTCAATAGAGTGAACTGGAATCACGTTTACATTGGAGACCACCAGGGAATCGTGTCCCTGGTGATGGCGATAGGAACCGTTCACCGAGGGATAAGAGATCAAGAGCTATTTAAAATTTAAACTTGTAAGTGAAACACGTAACGATCAAGAGCTATTTAAATTTCATTTAAACTTGTAAGTGTTTAACACGTAAGTGAAATTGTTATCTAAGTGAAACACCAAACATTGCTGAGATAACATAATATAAGTGAGATAACATTGCTGATAAATCAATCGTTTTTTGTTGAAAACTAATTGTTTAGAAAATTTTTGGGGTTATCAAAACTAAAAGTTACTGAGATAGATATTGACTTTTCCTCATTATTTAACAGGCTGAGAGCTTTTGTATGTTAAAGCTTGGTTAGTCGGTTTCAAGGTCATAATTAACATAAAATAAAGCTCTAAAATGAAAAGTTTATAACTATAATAACTTTTTTAATACCTGATGAAGACCGAGACGCAGCGCTGGCTGCGTAATGTAACTGGAATACGAGGGAAGGATGGCCGTGGAATGGACGAGGTGAAAGTCCTATTGCTAATGTATAGTCCAAGAGCCCACGACCGCCAGATCTCCGCTATTTTATAAAAGCTGAAAGTTGCTCTGAGCAATATTCCGAGTACAGGTAACAAGAATCAGCGACCAAGAAGTTTAACAAGTGGTTGCTTCGGCTAATATTCGCAGATTAATTTCATTGCAAGCTTCGAAATTACTTAAACAGCTGGCAACTTCTATTTAAAATACAAGGAAGTGTACAGCTGTTTTAGTAGGTGTTGTCTTTGACTATAAATAGATTCAAAGTCAATGGTAATGTTGAAGCTTGCAATGGAAAAAACTAAGAGAAAATGCGAATGAATTAGCTCAGTTTTCTTCATATTTTCTTCGGAATAATATTATAAATCATGTAATTCACTGCCAGACATTTAGCACTGTTACAACATACTTTTCCTTATATCTTCAAACTTTTTACGAAGGGTAATTGTACAAACGTTATAGCATAAAAAATGAATTTTACACGTGTTACATGGGGGAATACCATAATATGTTTCCTCGGTAGCCAGACAGTTCCTATGGTCTTAACATCTCACCAGACATCTCTTCAAATTTTAGGTATATTTGCTAATGTATCTTTCAAAATTCCCATAAAGAGAGTAGATTGCCAACATTTACAAGCGTAAATTATTTAAAAAACCAAACGTTATTCTTAAGCGCAGTTTTCATAAATTTGTCTATTCTCTGCGTCATATCATTGCAAGCTTCAATATTACTTAAACCACTTAAACATATGTTCACTTCCCTGTATTTTAAATGGAAGTTACCGGCTGATTAAGTAGTTTCTAAGCTTGCAATGATATGAATCTGCGAATGCTAGCCAAAGAACCCACTAGCCAAAATTCATAGTTGCTGATTCTTTTATCTGTTCTCGGAACATTGATGAGAGCAACTTTCAGCTTTTATAAAATAACGAAGGTCTGGCGGTCGTGGGCTCTTGCTCTAAAACAAAGACCACGGGCGGATTTATGTCATAATATTTGGGAGTGCCAGCTCATCTAACGTTTGAAGTATTGTATGCTCAAATTCAAACATCAAACTCCTATTGTAATGGTCCTTTTTAATGCCTATTCCAAGTAGTTTCCTACTTTATTTAAGAACAACCATTTTTAATTAATGCAAATAGCTCAAGCAACGTTATGTTGAAAACATTTCCCCCCGCCACTGCCAACATACCCACCAAATATTAGGGGGTGCCAGGCTCCCCCAGAAATCAACAGCCGTAAGACCTCTATTTTTGTTGTTGTTAAAATTGCAACTGTCAAAACTTAAACAGATGGACATTCTTCCATGTGATTAAATTGGACAAAGCCGGCTGTTTTTAAGTTTTCAACATTGCATTTTCGTGATGCCTAGTATAGCTAATTCACTTATTGCCGAACCATCTATCTAATCATCTAAATTCAAAAGTTGATTTCTTGTAAAAGTTAAGAAAATAATTATAAATAATTGTATGTTTAACGGTACATTAAAGGTTTAATTTCGTTTATATAGCTTTCAAGTGCTGAAAATATGCTAGAAATACTAAGAATAAGAGATAAAACTCAAAAAATAAATATTCATATAGTAACCTAAAATAAAAACATAGTTCATTATTAAGCTTGGATACACTTTCCCTAGTACAAAAGCGGACCACACTCTCTTGTGATGCAAATCCACTCTTTGTTGCAAAGTGAGAAATGGCGGGAAATCCGTCACCCCTATCACGCCTTAGTGGGAGGTGCTTTTTCTTTTCCTTGCAAATAGAGAATGTCATACGGTAAGGACACGGCAGAAAAAAATACAAATTATAGTATGAACCTGGGTATGAAACCACTGACTGATTCCTTAGTTACAAAAATATTGATGATTTCCATTGTGCATATTTCTTTGAAAACATATAAGACATATAATGTGATTATCTGAAAACGGTATGTGAGTATGGGTTGTTGACCCATTTAAAATCACTATTATACAGTTATAAGGAGCATGTGGCCTACCTTATACCTAATACCCTAGTACTACTTTTTTTGCAAACATGATGATTTAAAAGGTGTCTTGTAAGCTATAAAAACCTGGAATGACAATTTAATCAATAAACCACAATACAAAGAGAATATTTTTAATACTGAACACAATGTTAGGAAGGAGGTCTTCCAGATAGTTTGAAAGTAAATTAGTAATGCACTTGATAATCTAGTCTGTTTTTTCAATGACACATCTTTAAAAAATTTAATCATATTACAGGAGCTAATATCAACTGTACGGTAGATTATTTGATATTTGCTTGATAGGCATGCCGTTAAACTTGCCTGCGACTCCTCTCCTTTGAAGTGAGCAGGTGAGATGTGAGTCGACAGCTCACATGCGTCAGGACGAAATGGCGACGACGCGGCGCCGGCGGTTCCATCAGAATATTAGATTGGCGGATCACAACTGTCAATAGCAGATATGACTTGCCAAGTGAAAATTGTCTCTTGAGACTAAATTGCTCTTCATAAGATTTCCTCACATTTCTCACAGTGGCGTAAGTGGCAAAAACAGGCCCCAATTTGATGAATAACTTGTACTGTAATCGGCAAAGTGAAATAGGACTAAAACTCAATATTAAAAAAAATTTGCATAAAAATAATTTTTTAAAATATCAAAAATAAAAGATATTAAAAAGTAAATCTACTGAAGGATACATTGTTTTACGGAAGTTTTACATTGAAATTTGTAAATTGCTCTCTTCTGGTTTATAAAACCTTAGCATGATGGTTGATCTTACAATTAACAATCTGTCTCTAATGGAGCTAGAGTGTTTTGAGAGTCGCGCACCATTGCGTGTAGTGATTATTTTGTATGGCAATAATCTTTGTGTAGTCACCCGGGTAATGTTACTTTATGTCGCACTGGGGCAAATGCTTCGAGGAGAGAAGGCTAACAAGCGTGGCGGATTTCCGAGATTCCGTTCCACGCAGCCACAAAGCTCAGATT
Organism: Flexamia atlantica; assembly: GCA_035578135.1. Classification (NCBI taxonomy): domain Eukaryota; kingdom Metazoa; phylum Arthropoda; class Insecta; order Hemiptera; family Cicadellidae; genus Flexamia; species Flexamia atlantica. The sequence continues at coordinate 66,048,523 of JAQJVK010000001.1, read as the reverse complement.
TACATAACAATGATATTTCACTTTTACCACTACCATTCTATACTTGATAAGTATAGACATAAGAACTTGTCCGTAAGTTACAACATAGTACCTGGTGACCGAGACTTTCTCGGTATTTTTTATTTTTATTTATCCGTTCCTCCAAATACTATAAAACATTTCGATAATATTTCGAATGTACTTTTTTATTACTCCATGCAATCTTTGACCCTCACGCTGTATTTTTTACGTGGCTGAAGTCTGCAAACACTAGTGATGGATAATTTATTTGTTTACATTTCGTTGCTAGCATGGTAACTAATAAGCCCGATGTTAAATGTTTTCCATTAAAATAATTGTAATAAGTTATTAGATTTTATCTAACGAAGTGACCTGCATAGAACTCGTTATTGATGTAGAATTGATGTAGAAATTAGTTATTTCCAGATTTTTAAGGAAATCCTCGTAGCCGTTTCAGAGATAATTGTGCAATCAAGGAAGCAACCAAACAACCAAAGCAAGCAATCACGCAAACATCCTCTATTCTTGTATGAATAAAGTTTGTTTGAAAACTTGTTTGCTTTCAAAATCCTTATCTATAATACGTGAAGCCGTTTTTCGTGAACACTACTCCTCCCTTATTTGTGGACCAATTTCAGCGTTTGAGGTGTCAAAAAATTCGTCTGATTTCGTAGTTTCCCATTAAGGTTTCAGATTTTGAAAATTCCTATCCCTAAGGGCGCGAGGCGCTCTAAAAGTTCGATTTTTCTCCATAAGAGTAACATGCAATAAATTTAAAAACAAAAAACACCTGATTATAAGAAGAAACTCAGCAGCTTTTGTAGAAGTAAATATTGATGTTTGTAATATTTAGGAGGTTATATACCGATGTAAACACTTAATGTAAACATATTAGTTTTATCCCTTTCGCTGGCATTATTCCTTATTGGCCACGTCCAGGACACAACGTTATAATATACAATTATCTAAAAAACAACCCATTGTAGCCTGAAATAACAAAAGTGAGATTGGAAAAGAATATGAGTTTGAAAGTTGGAGAGAGGAATTCGTACGGTTTCTGCTTCAGGTTGGAAATGGCTCATTACCAAAGACACGAGATGATATGCCAATTTTGCCTAATAAGCTGCTTGGAGTTGGTTCGCAAATAGATTTTGTCTACAGAAATGTAGTAGAGAGTATTCGGAATGAAGATATTAAAGGCAAAGGGATATTAGCCCCAAAAAATACTGACTGTGACCTCATAAACAACGAGGTATTACCTAAACTGCCCGGAGAACCCAAGACATACGAGAGGATCGATACTGTACTGGGTGATGACACCAACGCAGACTTACAATATCCAACAGAGTTCCTAAGCAGTGTTGAAGTAAGTGGGCTACTGAAACACAAGTTGATTGTAAAATCCGGAGCAGTAGTTTTATTAATGAGAAATTTAAATTCAGAAAAGGGATTAATAAACGGCTCAAGGCTACAAGTAACGAGAATGTTTAGGAACTCCATACAATGCAAAGTTATCATTGGAGCAAGTGAAGGTTACTATATCCTTATCCCGCGGATAAAAATGTGCCCTTCAGAAACAACGTTACCTTTTAGAATGCAAAGAAATCAATTCCCGTTGTCATTGTCATTTTGCATGACCATAAACAAAGCGCAACCCCTAAATAAAATCGCCATTTACCTGCCAAGGCCAGTGTTTACTCATGGACAACTTTATGTAGACTTGAGCAAGTCAACATATTTTGCAGGGATAAAAGTTTATCCAAAAGAAAGCCCAAGCCAAGGAAAACTATCAAACGGAGATTTTTCCACTAGGAACGTTGTTTTCCCAAAAATATTAAAAGATTAGTCAAGGTAAATAAATAAATTTATTTATTCACAGTTACCATTGTTTCATTTGTTGATTTTTTTAGTAAAAAGTTTGTAAAATGTCGTTTTAGCGAATTTTCCCTATAGGGAAGAAGCTGTTACCGTAGTACTCATGGTAAGACTTAAGACCCAGACCATGATAACTTTTTGATTTGGGGTCCCCAGAAGCAAAAAACACCGTTCGTTTGAATTTATATATATATATATATATATATATATATATAAATGTCTGTTAACACGATAGCGGCCGTAAATATGGTCCGATCTTCATGAAATTTGGTACAGACGTGTAAAGTGGCAATCACTCGGACGAGTTCGTGAACCAGCCCAATCGGACCACCGGAAGGGGGGGTAAATGGGGATAAACCCTCCCAAAAATTGGTTTTTTGAGTTTTTTACATAGAAAAATAAAATTTATCGGACTTTCGTTTGTACCATTGAATTAAAAAAAACAAATAATTTAGTATTTTGAATCACTGCTCTATGTCCATTGGTTACCGAGATATTGAAAGTGGTAAACACAGTACGTTGCCCCAATGTTAACCTATTGGGAAATAAAGAAAATTCTATATCTCGCTTATTTCTCAACATATCTTGATAAAACTTGGTAAATGGCTTCTTCTAGTTCAGATCAACTAAATATTGAATTAAAACCAACCAGTTTTAATATACCCGTAGCAGCAAACCTGCATATTCATTCCCCATGTTATTCTTATGGAGCTTAAAAAACATGTTGAATCTCGCTATGTTGGATTGAAATATGTTGTTTTGCATTTGAAATTCGCTGAGTATGCAGGTCTGCTGCAACGGGGGTATTTATTTATATTAACAATAACAATAATTAAATAAGAAGTAGATGGTTGTTTAAGAAGTAAAATTACATACTATGAAAAACATGCTGCGCATTGCGCTGCTCGGGTAGTCCTAGTCCATACAGGGTGAGGCTGACCACCCGTGCACATAGTTTTACGGGAGTAAGGTTTAACCTAGAAACGCCAAATAAAATTATTCCCCCCTAAATCACATATGAAGAATTCATTTAAAATATTTACAACATGATCTGAGCACACGGTGTTCCAGAACTGAAGGTCACGAGTTCGAATCTCGAAATTTTCTCATGTAAACCTATGACACATTGTACATTTTCAGAAAGGTATTGTTTAGAGGAACATTTTGGTGAAAACAGAACCTAATTATCTCATACCGTCTTAAGATGGTGGCCAGTTCTTTGATATTTTGCCTATTGACGGAATACCCTGTATTTTCGAAACCTCAACACATTTTTCAGTTCTGATTGAAAATTCGTAATCCCGGTAAACTCAGCTTTACAATGATGTGTTACATGTCATAATTTTCAAAATTATCAATTTTTACCAGAATTTTATTTTTTTGTAATGTTGGTAGCCCTGTAAATCAAAGTCAAAGGCACCATATGTCAAATAGCATATCATTTTAAGCGTCTTTTAAAGACGAACAACTTTTCAATTTACACCTAATGTCTTTTTTTTGTAGTGTTGTAGTAATAAGTCAAAAACTAAATTTTTCCATATAAAATGCATGTTAATTGCATTACGGAACAGCATAAGATTTTCCCCCAGATTATTATCAAGCTATTCTTTAAGGAAATGCGTAATAGTGATATTTTTTTTAGATTTTTTAGTTTATAAAAGTTCTTAGATCCGAAGATTGTAAAAAAGCCTAAAAGTCAAAATTCTAATCAAAATAGCTAGGTACAACAAATTTTATATAAAATAAAATGGGTTTTAAAAATAAACATTTAATGTATTTAAATTTTTTCTCTATCTCTTTCGTCAGCCGAAAACCCTTATTATGCCAGTTTACGAAATTTAACACTACTTAATTTTATTTCAACAAACAGGTTTTTAAGATTAAATTAATAGTCTTTGTAATGAAAAAAGAAAAAATACATGCAGCAATTCATCAATGTGGCTTTATTCTTTTTTGGTATTTATTAATGTTCATTTTTATCATTGATTCCAATAACAATAATTCATGCTTTTAGGATTTTTTTCAATCTTTGGATCGGAGAATTTTTAAATATTAAAAAATCTAATTTAAAAATGTCACTATTACAAATTCCCTTAAAGAATAGCGCGATAATAAGATGGGGGAAAAATCTTATGCTGCTCCGAAATGCAATTAACATGCATTTTATATGGAAAAAGTGAGTTTTTGGCTTATTACTACAATACTACAAAAAATAGACAGTAGGTGTAAACTGAAAAGTTGTTCGTCTTTAAAAGACGCTTAAAATGATATGCTATTTGCCATATGGTGCCATCTGACTTTTTTGGTTTACAGGGCTACCAACATTACAAAAAAATAAAATTCTGGTAAAAATTGATAATTTTGAAAATTATGACATGTAACACATCATTGTAAAGCTGAGTTTACCGGGATTACGAATTTTCAATCAGAACTGAAAAATGTGTTGAGGTTTCGAAAATACAGGGTATTCCGTCGATAGGAAAATACCCCCGTTGCAGCAGTCCTGCATACTCAGCAAATTTCAAGTGCATAAATAAATAATTTAAATGAAGTCTCGCATCAAGTAAAATCAATATACATTCAAAAGAAAGCGTGCAAAAATACTCTCCTAGTGGCTTTTAAGATCAACAGGCTATAAAAAATAATAGCCTATACTTGGTAAGAAAATGCAATGTTCAAAACTTCAAAACAGCTGGCTTTTCCAAATTAATCGTATGGGGAAATGACCAGCTGTTTAAGTTTGAGTAAAAAATTTCATAAACATCATCAGTAAAAATCTGTATTCGCTATAGTACATTTATTTGACATATTTAGTTATCTGGCCTTTAAGTAAGCCATATGTCTGTATCCACCATGTGGCTTTGAATCAAACATCAGCTCACATGTTTTAATGTAAACAAAGCAGACGGTTTAGATCCCAATGCTACTTCCCAATGCTACTTAAATGGCAGTTATTTTATGTTATCTTTTTGTTATCTAGCAAACTTTAAGAAATTGCAGTACTTTTCCTGAGTCCCTGACATTAAAACATTTAATTTGAGCCCTGTTCCCTCATCCTGTGATTTGCCAAATGTCCACAATTGGTATTCAAAAATAAATTATTCTTCATAAGATTAGTATGGAAAAATGCAGGTTTGCTGCCACAGAAATTTGAAAATGAGGTATTATAGGCTACAATCCAATATATCTAAACTATATAAAGCCACATAACATGTTTTATCAAGATATGCTGTGGAATAAGAAAGCTATCCAATTGCATTTACCTCTCATAAGGTTAACATTGGGAAAGAGAGTACACAGGTTTGCTGCCTCAGGAATTTGATGACTTGGATATTTTAAGCCATAATCAAGTAGATATTAACTGTATGAAGCCTCATGCTATTTCTTATCAGTATATTTTGAGAAATGAGCGAACTACAGAAACTTATTTTATTACCCATAAGGTTAGCATGTAGAATGAGTATGCAGGTTTGCTGCAACAGGTATGTTAAAACTGGTTAGTTTTAATTCATTATTTAGTATATCTTAACTAGAAGAAGCCATATACCAAGTTTTGTCAAGAAATGTTAAAAAATAAGTAAGATATAGAATTTTTTTTCCCATAAGGATAACATGGGGAATGATTATGCAGGTTTGCTGCCACAAACATTGAAATTTCGCGGATTTTTGACTAAAATACATTATATCTCATCTAGATGAAGCCACAAACCAAGTTTAATTAAGATATGTTGAGAAATGAGCGAGATATAGAATTTTACTTATTCCCCATAAGGTTAACATTGGGACAACGTACTGTGTTTACCACTTTCAATATCTCGGTAACCAATGGACATAGAGCAATGATTCAAATTACTAAATTGTTTGTTTTTTTGAGCCGAATCCAATGGTGCGAACAAAAATTTGATCAATTTCATTTTTTTATGTAAAAACCCAAAAAACCCATTTTTGGGGGGGTTATTCCCCCTTTACCCCCCCTTCCGATGGTCCGATCGGGCTGGTTTACGAACTTGTCCAATCGTTCACCACTTTACATGTCTGTACCAAATTTCATTAAGATCGGACCATATTTACGGCCGATATCGTGCTCACAGACACACACACACACACACACATATATATATATATATATAGATAGATAGATAGATAGATAGATATATATATATATATATATATATATATATATATATATATATATATATAAATTCGAACGAATGGTGTTTTTTGCTTCTGGTGGCCCCAAAACGAAAAGTTATCATGGTCTCGGGCTTAGGTCTTACCATGAGACCTACGGTAATAGCTTCTTCCCTATAGGGGAAATTCGCTAAAATCAAAGAAATGGCCGCCAAAGAATTTATGGCGCATTATATCTTGACACTAGGGAACCCTTTACAACTGAAGCAATTGGAGCAGAGTGAAATTCATTAGGAGACCACAGCTGATACGCAAAGGTGTACTAGCCTGACATGTAAGCATTTTGCAACAGCTGTCAGTATATATCTTAATTGCCATTTGTAAACAAAATATAGTTGATGTTTGTAGAAATTAGTTTTTATATTGTTTGTTGTCCAAAATCATTGACAATAAACAATATCTGACAGCTCCAGCAATGGACTAGGCCAAGGGTCAAGATATAATGCGCCAAGTTGTACAGCGTGTGGGATGAAGATTGCATGGAGTAATAATAAAAAGTTATTAAGCTATTTTATGACACTGAAATATTTTAAAGTAGTTGGATGACCAGGTAAACATGAAATAAGGCCGAGGAAAGCTCGGTCCACCCACCAGGTGCTTGTTCATAATATATTAGTATAGGATAGAAATAGGGTAGCAAATGGTATCCTATATGAAAATTACGAAAATGGACTGCTAGAGAGGGAAACGGCCTACAAGGGAAATATTTTAGAATAGTTTAAAATTATTAAAAATAATTTTATTTTTTTAATTAGTCCAGTTGACAGGTTGGAAAAAGTAGGGTTAGGTGGAAAAAGGTCAGACCTTAATGAAACTTTACAATGTTGTTAAGGAATGGTTAATTAACATTTCCTTAAGTTTTGGACCTCAATGACCTTTACAAAAAGAGAGGGGAGAGAGAAACCCCAAACAAATTTTTTTTTTTATATTTATTTACATTAAAATTAATGTCTGCTACATTAAATTCAGCTAAAAAACGAACAATTTAGTACTTTGAATTACTGTTCTATGTCCATTGGTTAGTGAGATACTGAGTGTGGTAAACACAGTACATTGTCCGTATGTTAATCCTAAGAGAAATAATTAAAATCCTAATTCTCACTTATTTCTCAAAATATCTTATTAAAATTTGATTTGTGGCTTCATCTAGTTTAGATCTACTGGATTATTTGTAAAATCTCCATTTTAATTATTTCCCGTAAGAATAGCATATGGACAATGTACTTTGTTTACCGCTCTATATTTCTTGATACCCCATGGACATAGAGCAAATTGTTCTTTTTTTAAAACAGTTTTTTGTGGGGTGTCCTACTCTCCCAACTCTTTTAGCACAGGGTCATAGAGGTCCAAAACTTGAGAAAGTGTTAATTAACCAAAAATTAGAACCATATCCCAAAGTTTAATAGAATTCTAACCTTTTGCTACCTGAATATACCTGTCGAAAGGAGCAAATATTTGATTATAGACTCTAATTATAAAATTCTGGTACTGTACTCGTATAGTTTCTCCTCTCATGACATCACATGGCATACCATGTGAGCAGTAGATGTCTCAATAACTTGTCAATATGTTTATATTATTAAATATAAACATATTGACAAGTTATTGAGACATCTACTGCTCACATGGTATGCCATGTGATGTATTTGTATTAACAACTTACTATTCCAGGTAGTTGTTGTACAGGCTGAACTGCTCTTAGGCTAGTTTATATATTCACTTGGAGTAGTAAATTTTATACACATCATTTTAATATTTCTCATTCTGGTGAAAGTGCCATTTAGTTCATATGGGGATCTGTAAAGAGCCATGCATTACTCGATATAAACATTTTTGGAAATATGTTAGCTGAACAAAACTTTCTACATTTAACGTAGTAACTTTATTACCAGGCAGACTCCAAGGAAGCAACTCGTGCAGTTGACAGTTGAGACATATTGTCCAAGTTACTTGCTTCTCGCTCGGACCGGAGCTTGCACGCCCGAGAACTGCAAAGTTTGTAATGATGATGAAAATAAATAAATAACAAATATGCTTCAGGCATAATACTTAGTGTCGCCACTACCGTATGTAATTCAAATTTAACATAATATTTTAGGTGGTTTAGAAAATTTACTTCTGTGTAAAGAAAAAAAAACTAATCAAAGAATTTAGACCTCTTTGATTCAAATGCACCTGATTCGCAATTTATGGAAAAATTAAAACATGACTTTAACAAGAAAAATCTATTCAACATATTTTAAACCGCTTAGTTCACACTAACTTTTTAGTAAAGCTACATTATAAAAATTGCCACAGGAAATGTTACTCCAAACTAGCAAGAAAAGTAAATTAAAACATTCCTTAATAAACGTTTAGATTTTTTTATATATGACGTTAATTTTCTTTTGGTATGTCCTTCAGTAATTAGCTAAAACTACACTTAACCAAAAATAAACTTTAACTCATCAAATTAATTTATTTTTATCTTGGTACAGAGGTAGACAGCGTGATCTTGTGATGCAAATGTAAGTCGGATGAGGATAGAAGAATAAACAACGAATAATTCGTCACCCTTATCACGCCTTAGCGGGCGATTCTCTCCCTACGGTCCCATGTATGTTTTTGACGTATATTTCTATGGTTAAAAAACGAAGCAATAAAATTATTTTAAGCATATACAGGTTTATTAACATACGGTACACCAGGTATAAAGCGATTAAATTTTTTAATTTGTGTAATAAAATTGTGTGTTTTTATATTGAAGTCAATAGATTAAAAAATATACGAAGAGTTTTATCAACAAATATAATTCCCATACCTACAGCACCATTGAAATTACCAAGCTTTTGCAATAGATAATATTAGCGAATTTCCCCTATAGGGAAGAACCTATTACCGTAGGTCTCATGGTAAGACCTAAGCTCGGGACCTCTATAACTTTTCGTTTTGGGGCCCCAGAAGCAAAAAACACTATTCGTTCAAATTATATATATATATATATATATATATATATATATATATATATATATATATATATATATATATATATATAATGTGTCTGTTAGCACGATAGCGGCCGCAAAAATGGTCCGATCTTTATGAAATTTGGTACGGACATGTAAAGTAATAATAAATTGGACGAGTTCGTGAACCAGCCCGATCGGACCACTGGAAGGGGGGTAAAGGAAAATAAAACCACCAAAAATGGGGTTTTTGAGTTTTTTACATAGAAAAATAAAATTTATCGGATTTTTGTGGGTACCATTGAATTTAGCTAAAAAAAACAAACAATTTAGTATCTTGAATCACTGCTCTATGTCCATTAGTTACCGAGATATTGAAAGTGGTAAACAAAGTACGTTGTCCCAATGTTAACCTTATGGGAAATAAGTAAAATTCTATATCTCGGTTATTTCCCAACATATCTTGATAAAAATTGGTAAATAGCTTCTTCTAGTTCAGATCTACTAAATATTGAATTAAAACCACCCAGTTTTAATATACCTGTAGCAGTAAACCTGCATACTCATTCCCCATGTTATTCTTACGGAGCTTACCAAAACATGTCAAATCTTGCTATGTTTGATTGAAAAATGTTGTTTTCCATTTGAAATTCGCTGAGTATGCAGGTCAGCTGCAACGGGGGTATTTACCTAATAAAAGCGTTCATTGCATTATTGCATACTTAATAGCTGACTAGTGCACATAATACACCTAGTGCAATCATTCACTTATAGGGTAGAAAACGAGATCGAAAAAGTCACCAAGTCCTCCTACAAAACTCTTAATTACTCAAATCAGCATATGAAAAAAATTTAAATATAATTTCAAAATGCCAGCTTGATTTAATGTTATCATTAGAGCTACTTGTTTCAATAAAAGCGAAATAATACCAATAAACGAAACCAACTGCCCACTGAAGAAGCAATTTGCATTTGGGGCGTCAGGTGTGCCAAATGCAAGTCTTGATTAAAAAACTTGGACGCCGTTCATTGTTAATGTTCGCATAGACTGGCGGCCAGGACCAACTCTCTTGGGAGGCAGTTAATTACGATGTGTCTAGTTTAAACATTTTGGTTTAAATATTCTTTTATATTTTTATTTGTGTTTAAGATTGACAGATCAATATTACCAAAGCGGCTGTTTTAGTAAGAAATCTTAAGGACAAATTATTTTGTAGTCAAATAGTATCATAAATACTCCCGTTGCAAAAGATCTACATACTCAGCAAAGTTCAAATGCGCAAAAACATGTTTTCAATCGAACATAGCAAGATATAACATGTTTTTGTAATCTCCGTAAGAATGAAATTGGAGAATGAGTATACAGGTTTGCTTCTACAGGTATATCAAAGTTGGGTTGTTTTAATTCATTAGTTAGTATATAGCTGAACTAGAAGACGGTAATTTTTACTCCCCCCCACATCACACTATATGGAGAAAGTATTGTTTCCGTCAAATTTTTCGAATTTGAGTACATTTTTGGAAATGTACAAGTGGAAATATAAATATACCAAGTTTTATCAAGATATGACAAAAAAAGCCTTGCCCTTATTTAATAAGAAAGATATATTTTTTTATTATTTCTGATAAGGATGACATTTTCCACAATTTTAATTTTCTACGAAAATATAAATATTGGAGATTTTAGAATAATATACATAAGATCTCATCTGTAAGAAGCCACGAACCAAGTTTTATTAAGATACGGTATGTTGAGAAATAAGTGAGATGCAGAACTATACTCATTTCCCTTAAGTTAACATTGGGACAACGAAGTATGTTTACCACTTTCAGTATCTCGGCAACCAATGGACAATGAGGATTCAAAATACCAAAATTGATCGTTTTTCCTAAGTTGAATTCAATGGTTCTAACAAAAATTGGCTTATGTAAATTTTCTATGTAAAACACTCAAAACCCCCATTTTTGGGGGACTATCCCATTTAACCCCCCTTCGTTGTTCTGATCGGGCTGGTTGCTGGTTTTAGAACACGTCTGAATAATTAGAAATTTACATGTTTGTACCGCTATCGTAATAATGGACACACGTGTGTGTGTGTGTGTGTTTTATATATAGATTCAAACGAATGGTGTCTTTTGCTTCTGAGGGCCCCAAAACCAAAGTTGGCATGATCTCAGGCTTAACTCTGACCACAAGACCTACGGTAATAACTTGTCCCTTTTAAGGAAATTCGCTAATACAGTTTTGTGTCAAAAAGACCAAAAATAAATACAATAGCTTGCATTGAATGCCAATTATTATTAGTAGGGCCTACTTAATCTTTAGAAGAACGGAATGGAACAACTTAGTGCATTTGATACAGATGTTGTGAGTTATCCGCGAACGAATTAGAGACTTTAATGAATATATTGCTCATGGAACAATGAAGCAACCCAAAAACCCTACCACAATTATGCCTCAGGGTAACCTTATGAAAACACAATTTATTGCATTCTTTCCTACAGAAATAGAACAGTTAAAATTTATTTGGTACATTTTTAAATTAACTGATGCTGTCAAGTGATCCTAAATGCAGTACAGTAATACGACAATACAGCTATTTCTTGTTATAGAATTAACATATCCTCAGGTCGGAACTTCAATTTATTTTCATGGTCGTCATCGAAATAAAATTATTCACACACATAAATATGAACACGACACTTGAACAGTTCGGGTAAAACACAAAAGTAAGAAATTTTGGGCACGTGCGGCGTCATAACGTCCATTAACCCATTAGATTTAAAAAGATCCAAAATGTCGAAAATTAAATTTTGATTCATATAATATTCTATACCTTATGGAGAAAACTCCTAAATATGTTTTACTAAATTTAAATAGTTTTAGGGTATTCGAAAAGAAAAAAGGTTTATTTTCGAATATATAGCCTCCGGATACCGATAAATACTAATAACGGTGTAAATACCTGCTTCACTGGTATCCAATAGTTGACGAGCAACTAGTTTCGATTTTCAATAAGGCATCTTAAGGCTCCTACAAGAATGTCTTCATATCATCTTCAGTTGAAGAGTTGTCAGTTTACATAAAACGCCATCACGGCCACGATGAGCACAAAATACGGACATTAACAGCACAAAAAACGAGTACCGGAACATTAAAAAACAAACTTATTTAGGAGGCGACGCAAACCCGGCGATGGTTCAGTCTAGTCATTTTTTTTTGTGTTGTGTAATGTCCGTACTTTGTGTTCATCGTGTCCGTGATGCCAGTTTATGTAAATTGACAACTCTTTAATTGAAGATGATTTGAAGACATCCTTGTAGGAGCCTGTAGATGACAGTCGAAACTAGTTGCTCGTCAACGATTGGATACCAATGAAGCAGATATTTACACCATTATTAGTAAAAAAGGTTTATTTGAGAACTGTATCACGCCATTTTCCCGCTTCTTTCTACTCATAAATCAAGGTAATAATTAAGTAATTCGTAGCATTAGCTGACCACTTTCCATCCACTTGCTACCATTTTTATGCGTGATGAAATGCATGCTGCTCCTAAATTTATATTGATAGTTTTAGCGAATTTCCCCCTCTAGGGAAGTAGCTATTACCGTAGGCGGCATGGTGAGACTTAAGCCCGGGACCATGTTATTTTTTCGTTTTGAGGTCCCTAGAGCCCAAAAACAACGTTCGTTCATTTGGTATATATGTATATATATATATATATATATATATATATATGTGTGTGTGTGTGTGTGTGTGTGTGTGTGTGTGTGTGTGTGTGTCCGAAGGCATGATAACTCTCGTAAAAAAGTCCGATCTTGATGAAATTTGGGACAAACATTTATAGCGATATTCATGACTTTAAGTTCGAAAACCAGCAAGATCGGCATACTCTAAGGCGGTTTTTTTTGACTAAATAAAATTTATTTTCAAGATTTAACATATTTCTATTAATTTAATGGTCAGAATTTAATTCAGATTAAAAAAATAAACAATATAGCATTTTGAATTATTACTCTACATCAATCGGTTACTGAGATATCGGATCTCCAAAATGCAGTACATTGTCTTTTGTTTTTCCCTGAAGGGACATAAACTGTCCAAATTCTGGTATGAAATACCCAAATTTTTCATTCAATTTCCCTAAAATGGGATTAAAAAAATAATAAAATAAACCACATGATTGAATTTAATTTTTTTCATGTGATGGTTTGATTTGTTTTTATTTCTTGGATCTGAGTAGATTGATAATGTGTTTACTGACATTTATATACTATAACAAGTAAATTTAATAAAAAATATCAGAATATGAATAATTATTGAGAAACAAGATCATGAATTAGCGAATTTCTCCCTATAGGGAAGTAGCTATTACCGTAGGCGGCACGATGAGACTTAAGCCCGGGACCATGCTATTTTTTCGTTTTGAGGTCCCTAGAGCCCAAAAACAACGTTCGTTCATTTGGTATATATGTATATATATATATATATATATATATATATATATATGTGTGTGTGTGTGTGTGTGTGTGTGTGTGTGTGTCCGTAGGCACGATAACTCTCGTAAAAAAGTCCGATCTTGATGAAAATTGGAACAAACATTTATAGCGATATTCATGACTTTAAGTTCGAAAACCAGCAAGATCGGTACACTCTAAGCGGTTTTTTTGACTAAATAAAATTTATTTTCAAGATTTAACATATTTCTATTAATTTTATGTAAATTTAATGGTCAGAATTGAATTCAGCTTAAAAAAATAAACAATATGGCATTTTGAATTATTACTCAACATCAATCGGTTTCTGAGATATCGAATCTGCAAAATGCAGTACATTGTCTTTTGTTTTTCCCTGAAGGGACATTTACACCATGAAGGGACATAAACTGTCCAAATTCTGGTATGAAATACCCAAATTTTTCATTCAATTTCCCTAAAATGGGATTTAAAAAAATAATAAAACAAACCACATGATTGAATTTAATTTTTTCATGTGATGGTTTGATTTGTTTTTATTTCTTGGATCTGAGTAGATTGATAATATGTTTACTGACATTTATTTATATACTATAACAAGTAATTTTAATAAAAATAATCAGAATATGAATAATTATTGAGAAATAAGATCATGAATGATAAAATATACTTAATTTAGATTAATATTTACACAAAATATTCAAAACAACAACTTCCCTAACTTATGTAGAATATGCCCACATATAAAAAATAAATCCTTTAGAAATTAACTGAGCATGCAAGTTTTCTGCAACAATAAGAAATGGGTTTGAAGGCATTATGGTTTACAAATGTCGACAATTAAATAGCGTTTTCATTTAAATCAAAGATAATACTCTCCATTATCTGCATTAGACTAATACTTACCAAAGTAACCAATACAAGATCATGCCTAGGGAACACCCGTGTAGCCTGAGGAAATATGCACAATAAGTGGCGTTAAGTTTTTTAATCAAACCCCTTAATTGAACAACCTGACGCCAAGAATGCAAATTTACTACCAACTCCGTGTCGTTACCTAACCATATTCTTTGGTTTAATTATGCTTTTTGCAGAAGTTTCTTTGTTATAAATATTAAATATCAAATTTCAAAACTCCCAATATCACTAAAAAGAGGTCCTTACTGTTAAAAGTTACTTCATAACATTCAGCATACCAATTGTTGTTATTATTGTTCTGTGGTAATATACAGGGTGTTTCCAAATTGTCTCGACATAATTTGTGGACTTGTTCCTTGGGCTAAGACATACATAAAATGCCATATAAGTATGGGTCTAAAATGTCTATATTTCTGTCTGTCTGTCTGTTTGTGATTTAAATTATTTTATATCTTGGGCATTTTTCATGATAGACATTTTAAAATTGGTACAAATATGTAGTTTAGAAGGTAAAAAGAGCTTAAAAAATTTAGCTCGAATATCTCAAGCCGTTTCAATATGGCGGCCATTTAAAATCTTTAATGACAAATTTCATGAAAACCGTAAATATTAAAAACATTGTTTTTATGATCAAAAAGGTGGAGAATTTAAATCCTAATAAATAGTCCAGTGAATATAGGCGAAAAAACACACTAAAAAGGAAAAAAATGCAAGCAAAAATGTTTTTGCTGGAAAATGTGCATCAAGGCTTCCTGAGTCAAAACCCAAGTTTTCTACTTCCGGTCAGGTGAGCTAAATCCGCCATCTTGAAAAATGGTGGATATGTTTGATTTACTTAAATCATCGTAAAATCCACAAAAGTCATCCGATTGTGATAAAATTCGGCATGGATGTGTATAACTATGGCCACTACTTAAGGCCACTAAAAGGAATAAAAAGCATATTTTATTATTTCATATGTTTTTTTTATAATTTTTATGTAAAAAGTAGTTTTTTCAATTTTTCATATCGAAATTAACACCAAACATAAAAACCGTGAATTTATTTGAAAAGTACATAAAATTACAAACAATGTGGTATATTCAACCAAAAATATGCTGTTTTCAGTTTTCAAATAACACAACTAATAAAATAAATGGGGCTTGGATTATTCATTAAGACCTCTACATTGTGGCACCTAAAAAACGGACATATTTGATTATTTGAAAATTTAATAATTCATAACATAGGCTTTTAGGAAAATATTTTTACATAACAATCACTCTGCTGTTTTGGTTTTAAATTCCATGGAGTAAAAGATTCATATATAAAACATATATATTACCAGTAAATCACTAAAAGTGTTTCATTTATTTTGTTTGAACCTTGGTGGTTTTGAAGGAATTTGTATAAAAGGTAATACACTTTTGTCATGTCTCAAGTTTTATAATATTATTTTTAACTCACGATAAACCCTTATCAATACGACTTTTTAAAAAACGCCAACACTACACATAACATAAAACTTTAAAAAATAAATAAATACTTGTATTTCTTATTACAATTGGTCCATTAGCTTTTTTAATAAAGGCACTTTATAATTTATACTTTTTGTGTTATTTTAAAACTAAAAACAGCATAGTTTTGGTTGAATATACCAAATTGTTTGTAATTTTATGTACTTTTCAAAAACATCCATGGTTTTAGCGAATTTCCCCTATAGGGAAGAAGCTATTACCGTAGGTCTCATGGTAAGATCTAAGCCCGGGACCACTATAACTTTTCGTTTTGGGGCCTCCAGAAGCCAAAAACAATATTCGTTCAAAATTTTATATATATATATATATATATGTGTGTGTGTCTGTGAGCACGATAGCGCTCGCAAAAATGGTCCGATTGGAATGAAATTTGGCACAGACGTGTAAAGTAGTCATTATTCGGACGAGTTCGTAAACCAGCCCGATCGGACCATTGGAAGGGGGGGGGGGGTAAAGGGGGATAAACCCCCCAAAAAAAGTGTTTTTTGAGTTTTTTACATAGAAAAATAGAGATTATCGAATTTTTGTTGGAACCATTGAATTCAGCTCGAAAAAACAAACAATTTAGTAATTTGAATCATTGCTCTATGTCCATTGGTTGCCGAGATATTGAAGGTGGTAAACACAGTACGTTGTCTCAATGTTAACCTTATGGGAAATAAGTAAAATTCCATATCTCGGTTATTTCTCAACGTATCTTGTTAAAACTTGGTAAATAGCTTCTTCTAGTTCAGATCTACTAGATATTGAATTAAAACCACCCAGTTTTTATATACCTGTAGCAGGAAACCTGCATACTCATTGCCCATGTTATTCTTATGGAGCTTACCAAAAAATGTCAAATCTTGATATGTTGGATTGAAGTATGTTGTTTTGCATTTGAAATTCGCTAAGTATGCAGGTCTGATGCAACGGGGGTATTTATGTTTGGTGTTAGTTTTGAAATAAAAATGTAAAAAACCTAATTTTTTCATAAAAGTTATAAAAAAACATATAAAATGATAAAATATGCTTGTTATACCTTTAGTATTACGTAGTGGCCATAGTTATACACATCCCTACCGATTTTTATCACAATCGGATGACTTTTGTGGATTGTATGATGATTTAAGTAAATCAAACATATCCGCCATTTTTTAAGATGGCGGATTTAGCTCACCTGACCGGAAGTAGAAAACTTGGTTTTGGACTTAGAGCCCCTTTGCGAATATTTTCTACCACCTAAACGTTAATTTGCAAAATTTTTATATTTTAACATTTTTTTAATAAAGACATTTTAAAATTTATATTTTTTGTGTTATTTAAAAACTAAAAACAGCATAGTATAGGTTGAATATACCAAATTGTTTGTAATTTTATGTACTTTTCAAAAACACCCATGGTTTTTATGTTTGGTGTTAATTTCGAAATAAAAATGTAAAAAACCTAATTTTTTCATAAAAATAATAAAAAAATATAAAATGATAAAATATGCCTGTTATTCCTGTATTATTACGTAGTGGCCATAGTTATACACATCCCTACCGAATTTTATCACAATCGGATGACTTTTGTGGATTTTATGATGATTTAAGTAAATCAAACATATCCACCATTTTTCAAGATGGCGGATTTAGCTCACCTGACCGGAAGTAGAAAACTTGGGTTTTGACTCAGAGCCCCTCAATGAACATTTTCTACCACAAAAAACTAAATTTGGATAATTTTAATTTTTTAGCACTTTTTAAAAAATTGCATAATAATATCTTTTTTTTATTATATAAAAAGTAAAAACAGTAAAATACAAGTTGAAAATACAGAATTCTTCGTAATTTTACGTACTTTTCAGAAATATCCATAGATTAACAGTTAACTTCATACCTTTAAAAAAAACGAAAAAGCATGGTTTTTTGCATAAAAGTTGCAAAACAACAATTAAAATAGTAAAAAATAAAATGTATGCGATTGTTTTCTAATAAAATACCCAATTTTACACATTCCTACCAAATGTTGTCAAAATCGGATAGCCTTTGTGGATTTTATGTCGATAAAAGTATTTCAAACATGGCCGCCATTTTCCAAGATGGCGGAGTTAGCTCACCTGACCCGAAGTAGAAAACTTGGGTTTTGACTCAGGACGTCTTGATGCACATTTTCCAGCAAAAACATTTCTGCTTGCATTTTTTCTTTATTAAAACCTATTTTCACTGGACTAAAAATGAGACCTTGTTTGTTAAAATCGGATTACAAACAACCGAGTTATCAGGTTTTTTGTAAAGTAGCAAAAAATAATGAACCTAACATAAGAGCAGCATCAGTGGCGTATATAAGGGGGGGCCCAGGGGGCCCGGGCCCCCCCCGAAATTAAAAGGGCAAAAGAAAAAATTAGGGAATTAAATACCGTAGTGTGAATTATTTAGATAAATTATTTGCAAGATCTTATCAGCAGCAAGCAGAATATCGATAATTCATTAATTTAGAGCAATATGGATTTGCAATGTCCTTATCCTGTATCTTCCACCTGATATGGGGGTGCAAAAACTTATTTTTTTGGCCTGGGCGCTGGCGCTGAGTCTTTCGTTATTCGGGGCAATGGTGGAATCGGATCATAAGAAGGTGGAGGCGGGAAGGGCGTTATGAGTTTTGTTAACAATATTTGCGAAATGACGGCCGCGAAATGTCTGACAGATTTACCGACAGTTTTACAGCCGAGAGGTTTAATGCGGCTTCGATACCACCTAGAGATTTAATGAGTACGTCCTCTATGATACAACCGAAATTACCGGCTAAGATATGTTAGTTTTTATTGCCACAAAGTGACCGTGGGAATTTGCCGATCGCTACATATCCGACAGATTTGTTTTGTTTTGTAACACAACCATTTGTCGGCAGCAAAAAACGAGGTATCTGACAGCCTCGAAACGAACAAGATACCTGCGTGCCATCCGCTGTAAAAAAGACCGATTTTTCGACCATGAAATGGCTAATATATACGTCAGCCGCGAAAAGATCGAGAGATTTGCAGGACGCAATACGACCAAGAGACCTGCCGGCGGCGATACAAGCAGGCAATTTACCGGCCGCAAAACGAGGAAGTAATTTTTCGACTGCGGGACGAACGAGCGATTTTCTGGCCAAAATACGACGAGAGATGTGAAGGCCACGGGTAGACATGCATGATAGCCATAATGTGATGAGGATTTCCGAGATTTTTCGGCTGCGATGCTTCCAAGAGATTTGCTGGCCGCGAAACGAGCGAGCGATCTTCCGGTCACAAAATGGCCGAAAGATTTTCTAGCCGCGATATAAATGACAGATTTCCGGCCTCGATATTATCGAAAAATTTGTTTGTTGTGATTCGATCGAATTTGTTTGTCGGCCGCGATGACGATACCAACGATAAAAATGGCTATATTCCGTTTCGTTTTAACTCAAGCATCAAAATTCCCGACCAAATGTTTGGATTCATTATTTAACCCCGACTTTTAGCGAATTCTCCTATAGGAAAGAAGCTATTGCAGTAGGGTTCGTGGTATGATCTAAGCCCGGGACCATCATAACTTTTGTTATGGGACCCCAGACACCAAGAACACCATTCGTTCAAATTTATGAAATGGTGGTGGAATTTATTCTTTTGTTTTTGATGGCCTGTAATTGTTTTATTCAAGCATTTGAAACTCGCTGAGTGTGCAGGTCTACTCCAACAGGGGTATTCCCGAATTGCCGACTGGTAGACACCCTGCAAAGGATTTACAGAGATTTGACGGCCACGATACAAGCGGCCGACTCTTGACTACGAAACGGCCGAGATAAAAAGAAGGCGATAATTAAGCTTTGGTAGCCACTAACTGACCGAGAGTTGATGGCAACAAAACAATCAAGAGTAATATCAGACCGCGGCAATGCGACCAAGAGATTTTTTGGCCAAAAAATAAATCAATCACTCTTGTTAATGAACGGTTAATATTGGATGTTATTAAATTTAAACATTGAAAAACACCACAATATTTGTATAATTTTATTTTGTGAGGCCTTTCGCCAGCTGAAATCAGCAGACATGTAAACAAACACAAATATTTGTGTCTGTAATGTTTAAAAAAAGGTTTAGCTAATAAACTATAATCCCAAATTATTGGGCAGAGCAAGTGCCTCCCTCCCCGTTAATTACGCCTATAATTAGGTCTGGCAAATTATCACGTTTGGGAGGAGGGGCGGCAAAATGCTTTGGGCCCATGGGCGGCAAAATCCGGCCCTGGCCCCCCCCCCGAAAATAATTTCTATATACGCCACTGAGCAGCATGGCAGTCCTATTAAATTGCTTAACCGACCAGATCCGGTCGCTCTACCATCGACGCTATCCAGGAGGTAGTTGAGCGAGTCCGGAGGCAGTGCGGAGGGCGGAGGACCACAACCACTGGTCGCGCCGCGTGGTCCTTCTCGTCACGCTCGACGTGAAGAACGCTTTCAACTCCACCAGGTGGAGCGATATGCTGTGGGCGCTTGAGCATACGTTCCAAGTTCCCTCCTACCTCCTGCGTATGATCGAGGCGTATTTGTCAGACCGCGTTCTGTTGTACGACACGACCGAAGGTCAGAGGCACATTCCCATCACTTCAGGGGCTGCGCAGGGGTCCATTCTCGGACCAGATCTCTGGAACGTGTCTTACGACAGCTTGCTGAGGCTAGACATGCCCGATGAGACCCGCCTCGTTGGCTATGCTGACGACGTCGCTGCCTTGATCGCTGCGGGGAACGTCGAGCAGGCAAAACTGCTGAGGCTCAGCGTACTAATGGCCAAGGTCAACGGGTGGATTCGAGATCACGGCTTGTCCCTGGCTATCAGTAAGACGGAGATCGTCGTCCTCACCAAAAAGAGGATAAACACCGTATTCCCGGTGCAGATAGGTGACGTCACACTCGAGACAAAGGCTGCTGCAAAGTACCTGGGAGTCATGGTCGACAGCAGACTGTCTTTCGGCGAGCAGATCCAGCGCGCCACCGACAAAGCCGCTAAGAGTGTCGCTGCCCTTGGTAGGCTTATGCCCAATGTCGGCGGTCCTCGCTCCAGCAAGCGGCGCCTGCTCATGATTGCCGTCCAGTCAGTCTTGCTGTACGGGACGGAGGTATGGGCTCACGCACTCGAGAAGCGAGTGTACCGAGACTGGCTTGCCCGATTCCAGCGCCGAGGAGCTCTGCGGGTCGCTTCGGCCTACCGCACAGTCTCCGAGCCTGCTGTGATGGTGATCGCT
Source organism: Flexamia atlantica (assembly GCA_035578135.1). Taxonomy (NCBI): domain Eukaryota; kingdom Metazoa; phylum Arthropoda; class Insecta; order Hemiptera; family Cicadellidae; genus Flexamia; species Flexamia atlantica. Next base: position 66,027,372 of record JAQJVK010000001.1, on the reverse strand, counting down.
GGAGTCATCCCCGTCCTCTTCCTCGCGAGGGAGAGGCAGGCGATTTACCGGAGGAGGCCTGAAGTGGGCCGGGAAGCAGCTGCCAGGGAAGAGCGCGATCGCAGCTTCGACTCCTGGCAGCGTGACTGGGAAGCCGAGCCGAGGGGACGTTGGACCTTCCAGCTCATACCTTCCGTCCGACCATGGGTGGAACGGCAGCACGGCGAGGTCGATTACTACGTGACCCAGTTTCTTTCTGGGCACGGGTACTTCCGAGCCTATCAGCACCGGATGGGCAAAGTCGCTAGCCCGGACTGTCTGTATTGCCCCGGCATCCCAGACACGTCCGAGCACACCTTCTTTCAGTGCGACCATTGGCACGTCCGCCGAGCCTCGCTTTCATCTGAGATCGGCGTGGTCGTCAGCCCAAACAACATCGTCGGAGCTATGCTCCAGGGAGAGGGCAACTGGAACTGTGTCCAGCACTACGTCCAGGCCATTCTTCGGGCGAAAAAGGTCGACCTCGATCGGCCTTAATCCTCAGCTTTTCCCCATGGAGGTTGCCCTAGTGGCGTAATATCAAAGGCCTAGCCCGAAGTAATGTGTGAAACAGTTCCAGGCTAGTGTCCTCGGTGCCGACGGGGGTGGTTTAGTCGGTAGTTCACGGGACATCGAGCTCGTGGGAGTCCGACACTACTGAAGGGACAAGGAGCCCCTCAGTGTGCGTAAATGCATTCCACCTCCTACCAAGGCCCCACTGAAAATACAGGCATGCTACAGAAACGATGACGTCATACTTGTAGGCAGTCTGAGAGTCTGGCTCAAGACTCGAAGCTGTGTTGCTCATCAGTTTTACCACCACTCTGGTGACTGATTACCCACAACTGGCTCCAGATACCCCAACACGACAAAAATTATCCCAACCCCAAATTCGGATGGCAAATATTTTTTCAGGCATGTAATTTTCCCAATAATAATTTTACAGTTAAATCTATATATTAATACGCAAGCGGTTTTCTTTTCACAGTCCAACCGGAATAACGGCTGGATCGATTTTAACGTTTGAAGTATCAAATTAAAGGTAATTATATGTAGATTTGTCAACAAGTCTCAGAATTTTTAAAAAGGGCGTCAATAAAGTAGAGTAAAGGGCTGAAGTTTCGGAACAGTGGCGCTATTCATCGACATTTGATCAAGCTCAGTTTACTTTGTTTACAAACTGAAAATATGGCCAAGCTCTGAAATAGTTCTACAGGTAAACCACAGATTGCAGCGATTAATTATAATTAATTTTTCGGAAAGAACAGTTTTTTTTACAGCTGGTTTGGCTCTGTTTTCAACAGTTTTCTTTTTAAAAGATTTATTATGTAATTTAGGTTATGTTATGGATTTTTTAAAGCTCTTACACATTGCAGTTACCAGTTGCAGTTGCAATGTAGTTTACGATATCTTATAGTGTTTTTTGTAGTTATATTAACCTGAGCAAATCTATTTTTGGATTTGGTGTATTTATAATGCCACCGACAAGAAGAAGACGGACAATGACCGGTCGGAGGAGTAGGAAAGAACCGCTGGCATCGCCCTCCCGATGAAACATTTAATACTCCTTCCAACCAATTCCAATGATTTAAAAATGTTTTCATTGCGGTGGGTTGCATTTCAAGAATGAAAAGACTGGTAGAGTAGTGCGTCATTTACGCGTTTTTGCCACAAAGGAAATGTTGCCTATAAAGACAGCCGATCCCTACAATGTCTGTTTTGGTGATAATTATCAGTAAGGTGCAGCGGTGATCCCTAAACAAAGGAAGTCATTGCTCATGGTGCCAGTGTTTGCTCTCGGTCAGCTACATGTTGCTGTAAGAAGAGCGTGATCTTTTGCCGGTGTTAAAACATGGAACACGGGAAAATGAAGGCGTTCCCTAAAAAATCGTTTACGTTTACCAGAAACTCCTGCGGTAGATCAAATTAACTTTAAAAGTTTCAGTAGTTAAGCCATAATTTTGTTAATGAAGTTGGCCCTTTGATGATTTTTAAAAGTATATAAGTAGAATGATTATTCATCATGCTATTACCATGTGATTTTTGCTCGATTTCGAGCTACGTGTTATCTAGTCTATATATTAATACGCAAGCGGTTTTCTTTTCACAGTTCAACCGCAATAACGGCTGGATTTGAGGTGTCAAATTAAAGGGATTGTTATCTAGATTTGTCATCAAGTCTCAGAATTTTAAAAAATTTCGTCACTAAATTACAGTAAAGGGCTGAAGTTTCGGAACAGTAGCGCTATTCATGGACACTGAAGCAAGCTCAGTTTACTTTGTTTACAAACTGAACATATGGCCAAGCTCTGAAATAAACCACAGACTGCAGCAATTATAATTATTTTTTTGAAAATAGCAGTTTTATATTTACAGCTGGGTTGACTTTGTTTTCAACAGGTTTCTTTTTTTAAACGATTTATTAAGTAATTTAGGTTATGTTATGAAATTTTTTAAGCTACAGTTACCAGTTTTACAATGTATTCTACGATATCTCATAGTGTTTTTTTAACCTGAGCAAATCTGTTTTTGGATTTGGTGCATAATGCCACCAATAATAAGATGAACATTGACTGGACGGAGGAGTCGGAAAGAGCACGATCGCAACCGCTGGCATCACCCTCCCGATGTAACATTTGATGCTCCTTCCAACCTCAGACCAATGAACTAAAAAATGTTTTAATTGTGGTGGGTTGCATTTCAAGAATGAAAAGACTGGTAGAGATAATGCGTCGTTTGCGCGTTTTTGCCACAAAGGAAAGATTGCCTGTAAAGACAGCCGTTCCCTACAATATCTGTTTTGGCGATAATTATCAATAAGGTGCAGCAGCAATCCCTAAACAAAGAAAGTCATTGCTCACGGCGCCAGTGTTTGCTCTCGGTCAGCTACATGTTGCTGTAAGCAGAGCTTGATCTTTTGCCGATGATAGAATATACATTTTAGAAAAAAGGGGACATGGGGAAATGAAGGTGTTCCCTTAAAAATCGTTTACATCTACCGGAAACTCCTGCGGTAGATCAAATTAACATTAAAAGTTTCAGTAGTTAAGCCATAATTTTGTTAATGAATTTAGTCCTTTGATTAAACTTTAAAAGTATATAAGTAGGCTGATTATTCTTCATTCTTTTACTATATGACGTTTGCTCGATTTCGAGCTACGTGTCATCTAGTAAGAATTTATGCTATACATATTAATGTTTTGTTGAAATATTATGGCAGTAGGCCTAAATTAAATAAGGAGTCATCCACAAGCTAATCTGACGTATAGTTTATATTAATGCAAGCAACTGATATTCAAGTTTGTGTTAGACCAGGCCCCTTTCACATAAGGCGGTTCTGAAGCGGCTTCTGCCGTGCGACAAGGTTCGTTGTTGTATGAGCGTGCCGCAAATTAATTTTTACCGTCCGGCCACTTCAAGATTACACGACATATTTTTTTAAACTGAATCCATTAGTACATGTTCTAAACAAGTACCGCCCCCCCCACTACCTAACCAGCGAAGTATCCCAATGAGTTTTCCCTGCAAGAAGCCGCGCCAGGAGCCGTGCGGCAGATAGCCGCAAAAACAACCTTAAAAACAACTGTCGGACGGCAGCGCAGCGTGTCGCACGAGTCCTTTTCGCACTACAGCAGCCGTATAACAATCACATCGTATAAAAGGATCTTAAGATAGTTCTAGTCACTCTTATCCTACATATCAATAGAGTGAAATTATTGTTAGCAAAGAGATATTCAATTTCTGGAATGATATGTTTTAGTTTACAACTTCTGTAAGAAGGATCTTAAAATTACAATATGATGCTGAAAAAATTACGCTAACTTTATACTATTTCCCCCTTTCTTATCACACGGTTATAGAAGTCATGAATGAAAAGATGAATTTAAAAAAGTATTTTATTAATAAAATTGACAATTTGTAGACTATATACTTCTAATCAGTCTGATTTTGTTAGTTTCTGAATCTTACGCTTTTTACTTGATTTCTTATCTTCAATCGTGTCTCTTGAAGATTTTCAATAATTATTTAGTAAAATGTTACTAAATGTTGTAATACATTTGTAAATCATTTCACAAAAAGGCGTATTACATGATTTACAGTCTGAAATGTTTTCCACCAAAAATAAATCTACTGCATCAGCCATTAAGTTCACAAAAGGTTGACGATGGTGTTTTGCCTTGATGAAAGATTGTTCAAAACGCTCGCTTACAATAGTTTTGAACAATTTTAATCCTATAACTAAAATCCTTACTACTACGTCAGATGGATACTTAAGACCCCCCCTATCCACAATATTTAAATAATCATTGTTTGTATTTATCGAAATCATGTCTCTGTCATTATTTAATAATGCTTGCGCACAACTTTCACGTTTGTTTCTCTGAATGATTTTGTGACAGACATACCCACCAATGTAAGTGAGACACACTAAGTCATTATCACTTATTTCCATAAGATCAATGTGTTCTAAAATATTTTCAAAATCAGAACAATCGTACAGAAGCTCATTGTTTGGAAACATGTCACTGAAACAATCATCACCGATGTTCGTATCTGAAATTACTATTTCTTTTTTAGAGGAAGAAAACACCTTAATTGCACTAACAGTTTTTAGCTTCTTTTCTGATTCAAGAACTTGCATGACAGAAATATTGTAACAACCTCCGCTCATTTGCCTATATTGGCCAAATCTTTCTTCAAGAGCATCAGTTTGAAATCTACCCAATAGTATATAATCAAAATTCCAGACACTTTTTAAATGTGATATAATCTCTAGTATGGTTGCAGTCGTATGTTCTAAGGCTAATTGAGTGTCCAAAGTAAGTTTACCGTTCCTTTTTCGTTTGTTGCCCGTACTTTCACCTTGCACTAATAGTTCATTCCACTTTTTAACCCATAACAAAAACCGTCTTAAAAATAGTACATTTTCATCATTTTCAAATCTTATAGGCTGGGAAATGAATCTTTAAAACGATCGCATTTCAATGCATGGGACACATTTGCAATTTTCCACCACTTAATAATTATTTCTAAGAACAATATAGTACCTGCAAAATTTGAATTTGATTTAGACTGACAATATTTGAGAGCCACAACATTTTTTTCGTCAAAAAACTTAACACATAATTCACTTTTTGACGTTCCACAGATGTTGGATGGAGCACTTTTCTGTTTAAAGCAGGAGCTAGTTTAACAACATTATTTTCTTCACTTTTGTAAAGAGATTTAAGATCACTGACACTGGCAAAACACGTTTCATCAAAATTTTCAAATTTAGGAAATACAAAGGTCTGATTGCAATCGATTTGGTTCAACCAATTGTTTCTAATGGATTTGAACAAGTGTACAGTGTCGAATAGGAGGAAAACCTTTTGTTTTCCCTTGGTGGTATCATATGGATTGAAAAACCATGAAATCAATTGTTCTCCATTTAATTTAGAAAATGCAGTTCGATTTATCGAGTTATTGTCCGATATTATTGACAAAACTTTGTATCCTAATAACGTTAACATCTTCAAAACTTGTAAAATTAGTTCATACAAATGATCTCCAGTAATATCTTTGCAAGGGAATAATCCAACAACGTCTTTATTCTTCGAAAGTAAGGAAGTTATACCAGGTTTAACATAAACTTCGTCAACAAGAAGGTTAACTAATTTATCATGATCTTGTAGATGGTTTAATTTATTTTTTAAATAGTTCACATGGGAAGTGTCAATGCCCGAACAACCACTTCGAATATTTGATGTAAATGATTTTAAATATCTCGGATGAGGCTTAGTAAAAAAATTAGACAGTCTTATACTTTTGTAGGCTCCAGGGAAGCAAAAAAATATAGTTGCGAACCATATTAAGGTTGTTGTACAATACCTAATTTGTTTTTGAAATGCTAGGTTTATTTGTTCTTTGTAAAATGTCGGCTTCCTTGAGACTACTTCATCACTGGATTCCTTGATGTCTTCAATAATACTGTTAACTTTTTGAAGTTTGTCTGAAAGGGAGGGTTCGACAGAAGTTCCGTTTTCAAACAACCAAGTCCGTAGGCCGTGAAATTCTGAAAACTTAGTGATTTTGTTTTTTTGACAAAGATTTACAGGACAAACAGTAGTTGTATTGGCAATGAATTCATTTTTTACAACAACAAATGATAAGTCATGTTTAATTACAATGGATACGTCGATTTTCGGTATGTTTTCACTGGAATGTTTCAAATTAAAAAGAGTAATTTTGTCTTCACATAAGTGAATTTTCACTTTTTCTGTCTCGACATTAAATTTGGTTCCAATGTAATTCTGAAGAATTTCAAAATTTTTGATGAAGTCATTTTCTTGATATTCGATATTTTTATCCAAAGATCTCAGCTCATTTCCGAATGTTTGTTGAGTTGAAGATGAAGGTAAAGGAAATGTTGTATGGTATAAGTCCGAAGGATTAAATTTAGTGGGGATAGCGTCGTATGTCAATTTAAAGCGTTTACGAGGAACACAAATTTCTGTCCCATCTGGCCGGGTAAGTGAGTCCTCTCTCACAACGAATTTGTCCTCAAAATGTTTTATACATACTCTGTGACTTCTACTTGGTTTTTGGCCAGGGACAAATGAGTCACGTCGAGGAATTGCATTTATCCAAGAATCAACACTTGGTTGGTAATTTGGGAATGAAAATAATGGTACAGATTCATTTCCCTCGTCTAAGTCCTTACTGCGGCAGCCAGGGACACAGCAACGATAAGGCATCACAATTAATTAATTTGTTAATCAATAGAAATTATAAAAAAACTGTAAATATACCTAACGTAAAATAAAGATCAAACAAAAACTGTCAATATAAATTTCGCACTAAAGAATGTAAATGAAAACAAATCTTACACAACTTGTATCTCACACAGCACTTTTAACTTGTATCTACCACACCTTTTGTTTAGGTTATTGGCGTCATTGTAGACTAAACTCTTTACTGATAAAAAAGATATTCCCACTTCAAAAGTCCGAAGTTCTCCAACGTAAACTGCATTACTAATATTACAGGATAATACTTTTTTTGGTTAACACAATTATATAATATCAACGTTTTTCTTTCAGAGCAAGGCCTCACTACATAGTGGGGCCTTGCTCTTACCCCAAAAAAATATATTATTATTATTTACTAAATGCAGCTAAAAGATGTAAGCTGAGTCGACCCTACATTTGTCACAGAAAAATTTACTGAGAATCTTCCAAGTATATCACATAGCTATAATAAATGGAAGCAATACAAACGTAAGATAATTATTACAACTTAAATACTTATCTTACGTTTGTTTTGCGTCCACGTGTTATACGTTCCACGTATTGTATGTTTATCTATTATTCAGGACAGACCACTCACATTGATCCGTGATAGTTGCCGAATAATTATTTAGCCATTACCATTTGTTTATATCCATAAACATAAAATGTAATCCTGGCTACCAAGGAAACCACTGAAATATTCCCATGGCTATTTACCAAATCGGCTTTCTTCCTGTTTTGTACATTTAAAAATCGCCAACTCCTCGTTTCCCTATCACGGGGCGTCCAGCACGTGATTTCCCCAGATACCTACCTGCATGGCCGTGATATCTTCTTGGTTCAGGGCTCTCTTTACGAAACAAGTTTAGTGTATATAATGGCGTGTAAAAGTTTAAATTCAGTAACTATGTAAAAGTGTCAAGGGTAGTATTAAGATATAAGAGGTAAATGATTGCTCAAAGATGCCAGGCCTAATAGCGAAAACTAAATTCCAGATTAAGTACCTCATTATTATATCCATGGGACGGTCTTGGTGTTTATGTAGGCCCACTAGATATCATCTCATAGAATCGTCTTGAAGGGAATATCTCTTCCTGGTATGTAAAGGATAAACTCTGTTTCATTCTTTTGTACATCAAAGCCTCGGTGAGTACAATCAAGTAATTTGTCTTTATTTAATCCAACACCAAGGAACAGATCAACGTTGATTTAGTTTAGATTGAACGTTGAATGAATATAACCAGTTAATAGAATAGAATGCAAGTTTGTTTTCAATAATAAAATATAAACATTTTACATGGGAACAATTTTTACGTAGGCCACCTATGACCTGTGCGTGAGATCGTTCAATTCATAAAATCATCGTATAGCTTAATTCACTGATTGAAAAAGACTCAAATAAAATAAACAAACTACTCAGATTCCACCTACAAACAAAAAAAATCAGGAAATAAGTTAATATTGACACATTAAACATAAATTAATGAATTATTAATTGAATAAGTATTGATGTACATGCGGGTGGCATTTTGTAACCTTTGGTTAGGTACCTGTTGACAAAAACTAAATCTGTATTTTCTACAAAATTAAAATTTCAGAACGTAGGAGGGGATATCAAATAGTTGCTGTTATTTTGTAAAAATTGAATACAGTTTAACTATACTTAATATAATTAAAAAAATATCAATATTTTACCACCTAAAACTCATCACCGAAACGTGGAGTGGATACGCGATCATGACCTTCAGCTGGCTCTCTCCAAAACTGAGATAGTCATGCTGATGAGGTGAATACCACCAATCATCCCAATACGGGTGTACCGAAGTGGTCGAGGCGCAGAGGACGGCCAGGTATCGTGGGGTGGTGCTGGACAACAAGTTCATCTACTGGGACCACATCAGGAGCGTGTGCAATAAGGCAGCCAAAGTTACGTTCTGCCTTGGGCGACTGATGGCCAACATTAGAGGTCCGATTCAGGGGAAACGGCGTCTGTTACTGTCGACGGCAAATGTCATCATGCTCTACGGTGCGGAGATCTGTGCAGATGCGTCGAAGGTGAAGAAATACCGGACTCGCTTACTGGCGGTGCAGAGACGCGGCACGCTCAGAGTTAGTTGTGACCTTGTACCGCAGGGTCTCACAGGCGGCCGAGCTGGTCAACGCGGGAGTCAACCCCATCGACCTGCTAGGCTGGCGCAAGAGAAGATGACCACCGGTAAGAGGCCGCCGAGCTAGCCCGTGACCAAACAATGGCCGCCTGAAAGCGTCGATGGGACGAATGAAGACTCGACTGGAAGGTGGGGAATGGTGCCTCATCTGGAACCTGGAGCCATGGATTCGCCGCGACCACTAGTTCGCGGGACCACTTCACCGGGACTCACTACCTAGTTCTTATAGGTAAACTTTTACCCTACCCAGTTCCTGACATGTCATAGCTACTTCCGTCTGTACCTCCACCGAATTGGCAAGGTCGATTCGCCTAGAAGACGACGTGCACCACACTTTGTTCGTGTGCCGTCTCAAAGTACGGACTGCCCTCGCCGACTTGGTCGGCGGCCATCTGACACTACAATATCTTGGGAAAGATGCTGCAAGGTCACAGCTGGAAGCTGCCGTACAGCTTCGTTCTGTCCATACTGCGTCAGAAGTGGTGAGACGGGTGTCAGGAGTGACTCCAGAATCAAGGACATGAAGAGGTTGATAGTCAATTGAAGAATTCCGAAAGGAAAAACTGAGGAAACTTGGAAGGGGCAGAGGCAACACATTGGGATGTCGCAATGAGCTGAAGCACGGGTCAATCGCAATGGATGTGGTGACGGCAAGCAAGTTTTTTTTTAGTAGGTATGCTCGGGGGACTTAGCCGCCCCAAGGCGGGGCCTCGACATCTCTCGCAGCTGTCGGATGTCACTAAGAGGCTGGAGACCCCTGTTCGTCGCTTGTGATAATGAAGTAGATCGGCGTAGATGGCCCGCATTCCGTATGCGGGCAAAGGGTGTTTTTTACCTCCTTCCAGCGTGGAAAAAATACGACTTAAGAGAGTTTTATTGCACGTTAACAGTGTTTTTCAAGAATGAACCTTAAAAGCAAGTAAACAAATGAAAATTAATTATCATCGAAGGAGCTATCATTCGGTTTTTGAATCGTAGTCATAATAAAATCAAAATGAGCATCTCAGTTTTGGAGAGAGCCAGCTGAAGGTCATGATCGCGTATCCACTCCACGTTCCGGTGATGACTTTTAGGTGGTAGAATATTGATATTTTTTTAAACTATATTAAGTATAGTTAAACTGTATTCAACCATTATATTTTTACAAAATAACAGCAACTATTTGATATCCCCTCCTACGTTCTGAAATTTTAATTTTGTAGAAAATGCAGATTTAGTTTTTGTCAACAGGTACCTAACCAAAGGTTACAAAATGCCACCCTCATGTACATCCATACTTATTCAATTAATAATTCATTAATTTATGTTTAATGTGTCAATATTAACTTATTTCCTGATTTTTTGTTTGTATGTGGAATCTGAGTAGTTTGTTTATTTTATTTGAGTCTTTTTCAATCAGTGAATTAAGCTATACAATGATTTTATGAATTGAAGGATCTCATGCACAGGTCATTGGTGGCCTACGTAAAAATTGTTCCCATGTAAAATGTTTATATTTTATTATTGTAAACAAACTTAGATTCTATTCTATTAACTGGTTATATTCATTCTACGTTCAATCTAAACTAAATCAACGTTGATCTGTTCCTTGGTGTTGGATTAAATAAAGACAAATTACTTGATTGTACTCACCGAGGCTATTATGTACAAAAGAATGAAACAGAGTTTATCTTTTAGGGTGCTGTAGAGGATACTACCTCCAAGGGGGGATGACCCACAAGGAGTCGGTACAAAATCTTTAAAGTAAGCATAGGTTGATATGCACATCCTTTTAAAGAGGTAATCAAGTAGAGTTCAATGCCGCAAACCGCACTTCAAAAGGTTCATTTGTTACAAAATGGCGGATATTTAAAGTTTTCAACAAAAATTCAAAGGCTTAGGTTTGTTGGGAAGGGAGGTGGTACATTAAAGATTTTGCACCGACTCCTTGTGGGCCATCCCCCCTTGGAGGTAATACCGTCTACGGCACTCTAAAAGATAGGTTTTTAGGTCTGGCATAGAATTCCGGAGTTTAGATCCTTCAGATATATTCTGCAAACAATTTTTTAACAATCTTTAAGCGAACACTGTGTATGTCCTTTAGATTTTTTATCAGCCGCCATTTTGTAATGAATGGACCTTTTGAAGTGCGGTTTGCGGCATTGAACTCTACTTGATTAGCCCTTTAAAATGATGTGCTTATCGACTTATGCTTACTTTTAAGATATTGTACCGACTCCTTGTGGGCCGTCCCCCACTGGGGGCCAAGAGCCAGTAAACACCTCAGAAATTAGTTTTTTTTTTTACATAGGAGTGAATGTGCAAAATTAGATTTCTCAAACCAATTCGGTTCAAAAAATATTTAGCCGTTACGGGACTTTTCAGCACCCCTAGTAGTGGCGATGTGGCGTTTCTGGCCCAATCAAACTTTGACAGGCAGTCAATTTTTTGACAGCTACTTCCGGTCACGTGACCGGAAGTGACGTCATCAGCTGTGACGTAGCTGTGACGTGTTGTAGGTGGGTATTTAAAGTTTAAATGCCCTGCTGTGCTGGGTATTTAAATTTTAAATGGCCGGAAGTGTGTCAAGGTCTTTTGGGGATGTTTTTAAAAAAGATCTTGCATTTTCGGAAGATCCGAAAATGCAAGATAATTTTTGTTTCTTTTTACAAACTGTTGTTTTGTTGATTTTCACGTCTGTTAAAATACCATGTAAAAAATGGAATTGACAAATTAACAAGAAAATATCCTGCTACAAAGTATCCAAATAAAGATGCAATTACATAAACATAAACTTTAAAATATAGCGAATGTTCTTCCTTTTTATCTGTTAGCATTTCCTGAACAAGGTAACCAAAATTGTAACCACATAAAAATGAAAGTAGGCAAATAATAAATTTCGACGGGTTCACAAAAACCAAGTTGTAAAGTAGCGAATTTCTTTCTTCTTCCATTGTTGAATTTTTAGTCGAAACCAATTAATGATAACATTATTGCTTGCGCATCAGAACTAACAGTTGATGAAATTTCATTTACTTGTAGACTTGTAGTAGTTTCATTTGTAGTAGGTAATTGTTCGGAAGTTGGTGTAGATGTAGAAGAAACAGTATTATATTGAAGCTCAGAGTCCATGTGTGCTCGGGTAAAGAGCTGAAGCTTTAATGACGTGTGGTAGCCGTGTCCTACTGTGCATCAGTAGTTGTTGGTGGTGGGGGGTCGTTTGTTTCTTGCACTGAAATGTAGATGGAATCATAACTTTCTGGAGGATGTACTAAAATTTGTTGTATAGGATCTGCATCAATAGGAAAACTTTGCGTTTCAATGCAAAGTCCATCTTTAATAAAAGAAACATATAAAACAGAACTCATGTTTATTTAGATGTTTACTCTGCCAGTTCTACTAGCAAACTGATGTGTCAGCAGCGGCGCTGCAACCTCCCTTGACATGTGCAGCTCGGAACATCTGCCCTCCCCCCACCACCATAAGAGACTCCTCGCAATTTTTGGATTTGTAGTGTTAGTTCTAACGTAGGTGTTGTAGGGTGAACATCTCAGTACTAAACAATTGTTTTTTTAACATTTGGCTTAAAATATTTATTTAACTTTGTACAAGTTACAATATTTTTAAAGATGCTACTTTATTATATTACCTTAATACTTAGTTATAATATTTAGTTAAAGAAATCGAAACTGTAGTTGCGATTCAAAATAGAAACATGGTTTCTTAACATTTGCCTTAAAAATATTTGTAACAAAATATCGTAAGAAAATTTTTACAACATATTTGAATTAATATGTTTGCAAACCCTATCATGCGAGTTTTAAAAGATAAACGAGACCGAGTGGGCCGGGTTTGACCTCGCATGCTTTCGCTTGTTGCCGACCAGTTAGCAATACAACTGGTTGACCTTGCGCCGCACTTTCGCTTGCGGCCGGCCGGCGAATACAGGTCGTCGTCCTTGCTGCATCACCCGGCACACCTGTCCTTGATTGTATAACACACTCTACACTCTACACTCGACAAGTTATTCTTTCCTTTGCCACCGTCCTAACAACACCTACTTCAATTTCACAATGAACCGCTCCGAGTATACCGAGATTTGGTATAACTGGTTTTCCTATCTTCAACTGCTTGGGGTACGAATTATTCAATCGAACAACAATCGTGATTGGTATGATGTTACAACCACTATTGCTCGAAAACCTTTTCAGCAAGTTTGGAAAAACATTCTTACCGGCACCAAAATTCGCACCGAACCACCCAAAATTCGCACCAAACCACCTCTATCACCTGTATCTTCAAACGTACCCCAGCAAAAATTTCATCTAAAAAAACTGAAACTTAACCGAAAATATGAAATCTTAAGACATTTATCTTCTTCTATTTTCATTTTTAATTCTGAAAAAACCAAAATTTATGTCATTGACATTCCCAAAAAAATTCCTATTCCCCTTAACCCTCGACACTTGATAATAAATAAAAAAGGTGCAAAGTTAAACATAAATATTACCGAGTAAAACCTTTTCCCACCTCCAAAGTCCACCCTGGTGGCAAAAAAAGGCCCTTCTAAGGGCCGACCTAAGACTTTCAAATTTAGGCTTAAGTTTAAGTATCAACCCTTGGTGACTAACAAGGGGTGGTTTGCGAAAGCCCCTATGGGACTTAGAGGTACACGGACCTTTTGTTAGTCACTAAAGGTTAAGGCTTTAGCAAAAGCTCCCCGCTATTGACTCAACCTTTGGGACTTAGAGGTATGTGAACCGCTTGTTAGTCACCAAGGGTTGAGGCTTTAGCGTCCAACCCTTTGTGACTTAGTGGTACACAGACCACTTGTTAGTCACCAAGGGTTGAGGCTTTAGCGAAAGCCCCCCGCTATTGACTCAACCTTTGGGACTTAGAGGTATATGAACCGCTTGTAGTCACCAAGGGTTGAGGCCCTAACTTAAGCCTAAATTTGAAAGTCTTAGGGTGGCCCTTAGAAGGGCCGATTTTGCCACCAGGGTGGACTTTGATTGAGAAGGGGAAGGAATATAAGGTTTAATTTAATATATTTATTCTCAATTTTCCACCCTCCGCTGTTACTAGTAAAAATTTTGGATCTGTCGGGACAAGTGGTGGTTTGGTTTTTGGAGTTGTGAGGATATAAATTTTCGTCCTCTCCTCGTTGTAGATATAAATTTTGTTTTCTTCAATTCTGTACAGATTATATTTTTTGTTTTTCTTTAATTCCTTTAGCCTGATGTTCTTTACTGGTGCGGGATGAATTGTTTGGGGGGTGGGGGTTTCTTTGATTGGTGCGGGTTGAATTTGTTGGGGGGTAGAAGAAGGGTGCAGTCCGCACAACTCCATCCAGTCTTCAGTTAAAATGTCGTCACAAATTGGAGCGATCGGAATCTCTTCAATTTGCGGCGTTGATGTTTCTGTAACTGGTGTGGGATTCTGAAATAATTGGGGTTGATCTTCATTAACAGCATCAGCTATTATTTCGTTAATGGAGGAGGAGAGGACGGGAGTAGAAGATTTTTGCGGAATAAAATCGTTGATTGCAGAAAGGCTGATCGATACCGGGATGGAATGTTGCTTCATCAGAGGTTTCTTGAGCAGACCCAGAAGAATAGGGCAGGATGAAGAGGCAGATGAGGAGTCCATAATTAGATAAAGGAAATAATAAAATGGATATAATGAAATAGAAAAAACGTGGGAATGGATAGTAACAGCGATGGTGGCGAGTGGCAGAATAACACAAGGCGGGCGAATGGGGTTCTTATAGGCAGCAGACACAACAACCTTGTAGTCAAGGTAGTGACCAGGTCCAAGTAGGCACACAACAACCTTGTAGTCAAGGTAGTGACCAGGTCCAAGTAGGCCAGACGAAGTTGTGAGAGCGGTGGCTAGCGACCCGGCCAAGGCTACCGGCCTCGGCAGAGCGACACGTTGACCTACTAGTCAAGGCTCGCTAGCGAGGTCGAGTCTCGAGCTCGCTGATATAAGCAAGCGCGCAACGTTTCTCTTTGGCATTACGGTGAAGGTGTAACTGGTCCGCTTACGTGGAGGGTTATGCTGTAACGTAATGTTCGCCATGGTGTGTGGGGTGGCTTATGTCAAGCACACACTGCGTTCGGCTATTGTGGGAGAGGCGCCCTCCTATAATAGTCGGTCGCAATGGCAATCCACCTACCTTTCCATTTCCTGCGTGGTTTAATTGTCAGGGTTAATATTACGGTGAGGTGTGTGAGTTCGCTTACGTGATGATCACACCGTAACTGTAATATTAAGTTAGGTGTAATATTATAGGGAGGTGTGTGAGTTCGCTTACGTGATGATCACACCGTAACTGTAATATTACATAGTATAAGATAGAATAGGGGGAACGTTAGGTAGGGGTTAAGATATGATAGGGCGGTGAGGTGTGTGAGTTCGCTTACGTGATGATCACACCGTAACCGCATGCATGATAGCATTTAAGGGGTAGCATAAGTTATAATAAAGTAGTATAGAAATAAAGTAGTAGAATAAGGTAGGGACCCCACGCTTCCCCACCCCCCTTTTTTTATAATTTTTAAATGACCTTGACCTAGTTTTGATTGTTCTACTTTCGGACTTAGAATTATTTTAAATGATCTATTTTTTAGACTTAGATATTTTAATTTCAAAAGACTTACTTGTTTGACTTATATATTGATTGATTTTAAAACTCTACTTTTGAGACTTAAATATTTTGTTAAAGTTTTAAATAACCTAAGATTTTAGTTTTGTGTTGTATCTTTTATTAAATAATTATTATTTTTAACATTTGGGTTTTTGTAAATGTTTTAATTTCTGTTGATGGTGAGTTTAGTTTTCGCGTTGGTTATTATTATTTTTGAGTTTTTGCGTCATAACTTTTATACCGTTGGTTTAATCAAAAAATGTTACTGGACCTTTTTTGTTTGTCTTTTAATTCCGCTTAATTTGAGTACCCGCACGATAGATTTGGAGCATTTTTTGTTATATCCCCCCCCCCCTCCCCGCGAAACCCCCCCTCCCCCCCCCTCCCCCCCTCCCCCCTCCCCCCCTCCCCCCTCCCCCCCTCCCCCCCTCCCCCCCTCCCCCCTCCCCCCCCTCTCACCCCCCCTCTCCCCCCCTCCCCCCCCTCCCCCCCTCCCCCCCCTCTCACCCCCCCTCTCCCCCCCTCCCCCCCTCCCCCCCTCCCCCCTCCCCCCCGGAACCCCCCGCATCCCCCCGGCAAAACCGGTTACTTGATTTCGTCGCCGTTCAACTTTAGAACTGCGTCGCCGTACACGATGGCAGTGGATATAACAAAAATGCTCCAAATCCATCGTGCGGGTAGTCAAATTAAGCGGAATTAAAAGACAAACAAAAAAGGTCCAGTAACATTTTTTGATTAAACCAACGGTATAAAAGTTATGACGCAAAAACTCAAAAATCGAGGCTATAGCCTTGGGCTCACAGTATATATAAGGTGTGCTGTAGTCTTGTGGTTACATTTGCCATGGAATCCCTCATGATCTTTAGTGCTGTGCACAACTTTGTCGAAGCCAAAAAAGTACTATGGTACATAAGAACGTATCATAGCAATCTGAAGTGTATTAGTGGAGTACTTGAAGCTGTTAAAGCAGACGGTACAAAAATCTGTTGCACTTCGGATTCTATGGATTACGAAGGACTCGAAACATGGGTCCTTTATTATGTACAATTTTGTACAAAAATTCACATCAAAGTTGACACGGACTAAAGGGGTTTTCTAGGAGGAAAGAAAAGAATAGATACCAACAATGCATGTTGGTAGCTATTCTTTTCATTCTTCCGCTAAGATTTAAATGACCTTGACCTACTTAGGACTTAGAAAATTTTCACTAAGTTACAATTGACCTTCAAAATAAGTAGGTCAAGGTCATTTAACTTTAAGCGGAAAAAAGAGAGGAACAGTGTTATTAATTAACACTGTTCCTCTCTTTTTTCCTAAAAGGCAGGGGGAGAAGTTCCGTTAATGTCTACTTTTATGTGGCAGAATCATATCCATCATCATCTGATTCATTTTGAAAGTTGATGTAATCTACATCAACCCAAAGATAATGGAATCCTTGTTCAAAAGCCATAGTATCAATGTATGTTTCAAGTGTTGAAAACCAATTCGGATCTACGAAAGGGTTGATGGTAACTAATAAACGTTGATATGTTAAATTTACCATTCTTTCCCCAGTAACATTAATCGTAAGAAAATTAATATTCTGGAGGACATGGATTAAATTTAACATAAATTGAATATGTTGTTGAGGAGTGCAAAAAACATTGTAAAACATACGGAAACTTTCCATGATTATCGGTGAGGGAAGTGATGCCTCTTCATATAATCCACGGTTTATATATACATTTTCCCCACCATAAAGTTTTAAAAGTGGGTCAAGGTCATCTGAAGATACCCTATGAACGGGGAACAGAGCAGTAAGTGGTTAGACCACAAACTGCTCTGTTCCCCGTCCCTATTTAATTTCTCATAATTATATGTGTTTATAAACACATACAATTAATTTCATATTTTGCCAGGGGGCAGAAATTGCAGAGATGACATTTTTCTTGAGGTGCCGGCATTTGTAGTTTATACCCAATTATTCCGCTTCTATAAGCAATAGTTCGATAAAGCTCGTCCCCCGGGCCGGCAAGAGGAAGCGCCTGAAAAAAAAAATTATTAGTTTAAAGAAATTAAAAAAAAATAATATATTGTTAACAAAATAAACAATGCAGTTAATGAAAAAACGTACCATGTGACATACGGCACATATTCTGCCAACATTTGGCCCTTCAAACCAAATTTTGGTTTTGTAGACGCATCGTCTTTTATGCTCATAAATGAGCTCTCCTTGCAAAATTGGCGGCAGCGGCTCTGACACCCTTCTGATATGCCGGAGCATAGGGTTATCGGTGCAGATACGCTGCAGACACAACTCGTACAAGGAGCTCATAGTTATGGTCTGGCTATGCAAACCTCAAAGCTTTAAATACGTACCAATCACCTTGATGGCGAAGGTGATTCCCCCTCCCCCCGGGTTTCCACTATATATTGAGCGGATAGAAGCTTTATAGAATTAATAGTTTGCTACATTTTGAATCAACAAAACGTTATGGAATCTTTCCTAAAATACCTGATTGATCAAAGATTAAGTAGAAACCGAAGGGAACAAAGAAGACAACACAGATTAAAAAAAGCTTTTGAAAAATTAAAATTAGTTGTACCGGAAAGTCAAAAACAAAAAAAAATTAACAGACAATCTATAGTTCAAAATGCAATAGATTACATTAAAAAATTGGAAGAAGACTTAAAATCACCAACATTTAACTTAGAACAACAAGAATTTGAACAATCCGAACAGACATTTTTACAGGATATAGAAGAATTCCAACAATTCGAACAGAAATTTGTACAGGAAATAGAAGAATATCTTCAAACTTCGCAAAATTTAAATCAAGACATTTATGAAATTTTGTATCAACCTTTTGAAACTGTTTCCTTGCCAGTGTTAGAAAGCTTGGATGAATATTTTTTTGACGTCGAAAAGTAGAGGGGGTAAATGGGTGGGGAGCTGTTATAAAGGCAGGGTAAACAGAGTAATCTTTACTTTCTTAGGATCCAGCGCTATGGCAGGCACTTCGTCTTCGTCCAGGTCTTCTTCCTCGTCATCAAGAACATCATCATCATCTGTTGTTTCTATTGTGAAACAAAAATCTCCTTCTCCAAAAAAATCTTCACCGAAAAAATCTCCTTCTCCAAAAAAATCTTCACCAAAAAAATCTCCTAAAAAAATTTCTGAAAAACTTCAAAAACTTCAAAAATTAAGAAAATCCTGTTTTAAGAAAGAACAATGTGCTCATATTTTAAAAAAAGGAGCGAACAAAGGTGAAAGGTGTGTGAAGTTGTGTAGTGTAGGTGAAAAATTGTGTAATTTGCATAACAAACGTGAACCTTCCGAAAAAGTCAAAATTCAACCTTCTAAAAAAGTCAAAATTGAACCTTCCAAAAGTGAATTGCCAGAAAAAATTGAAAACTATAAAAGAATTAAAATCAACAGATTGAAATTAAACCACAAATATGTTTTTGTAAAAAAGATCAGTAACAGGGATGTTGTTCTTAGATGTTGTGATGAACTCTACTTGCTCAAATTACCAGTAAATCTTCAAATTCCAAATATCAGTAATGTTCATTATTATTTAGTAAGAAAATCTCCATCTGATAAAGTTAAATGGTCAAAT
This sequence comes from Flexamia atlantica, assembly GCA_035578135.1. NCBI lineage: Eukaryota > Metazoa > Arthropoda > Insecta > Hemiptera > Cicadellidae > Flexamia > Flexamia atlantica. Next base: position 66,008,189 of record JAQJVK010000001.1, on the reverse strand, counting down.
TAAACACAAGATAAAAAAAATGGAGCGGGGGAATAGACCACTTTGTAATTCCAAGAGAATTACTTAGCGGTCTATTCCCCCGCTCATAGGGTATTTTTGAATGACCTTGACCTATTTTCAAAATTTACAATGGAGGGTTAATTTCTTATAAAAGCGGGATAACGAAATGACTTTTTACTTTTTACAATCTAGTCCTAAAAAAGAACAATGTTCGTATATTATTAAAAAAGGGTAAAAGATGTGTTGTGTAAATCAAACATTATGCAGTGCGCACAACAAATACCTCCTTTTGTTAAAACTGAGAGGTTAGTGTAAAAATGAAATAAAAAAAAATAGGAGCGGGGGAATAGACCACTTTGTAATTCTAAAAGAATTACTTAGCGGTCTATTCCCCCGTTCATAGGGTATTTTTTGGTGACCTTGACCTACTTCTTACACTTATAAATTTTCGCAAACTGCTATTGACCTTGAAAATAAATAGGTCAAGGTCATTCAATAATTAAAAAGAAAATGGAGGTGTACGGTTTTACAGAACCGTACACCTCAGAAACCTAACAGAAGAAAAGCTAAATCTACCTATATATAAATGACCTTGAGACTTAGAAATTTTCGCTAAGTCATTTTGTTGACCTTGAAAATAAGTAGGTCAAGGTCATTCGATAACTAAAAAGAAAATGGGGGTGTACGGTTTGACAGAACCGTACACCCCCGGAAACCTAAAAGAAGAAAAGCTAATTTACAATACAATCTGCCTAGAGTTTAAGAATTAATAAAAATAAAAAAATAAAGAAATAAAATTTAGTTTAAAAAAAATAGCTAGACAGCCCAGCGCTGCACATCATGATTACAGTGTGATCATCACGTAAGCGAACTCACACACCTCACCATAAGCGCACAACGCTAAGCTAAAACAAAAATGTTATTTTGAAATAGCAAGTTGTTTAATTAAATTTAGGAAAAAATGTTATACAAATATGTTTTTTATTTCCTAACACTAAAGGAGCCAGTGTCTCGCCATTAGCGACGCAGAACAACTGAGGTCTAGCGAAACTCCGGAGGTAGGCGAACTACCCATCCAGCACGTATAGAGGTTGTAAGTGACCCGCTTTGGTGAGCGTAATCACTACAAAAGCGGTTGCCGGTTTTACCATTATTGGTTTTACCATGCAAAAGATGGAAGGAAAAAAGGAAAGGAAATTGGAATTGAAAGGTGTCCCTAACTATAAAGGAGTACAAGACAAGAGAGGGAATGCCCTCAACAAGCTTGTTGGAAAAAGGAAATTGGAATAGAAAGGTATTAAAAACATATCATATAACATTCCTAAAAACAAAAATTTTACTTTAAATTTAAACATTCCAGGCAGAAATATATTGTAAGTAAAAGAAAGATTTTAAAATAATACTAACTACCAAACCAGCAAATTAAAAACAAACTACAAACCCTAGGGTATCTACAAGCACAAACAACTACCATGCCTTAAAATTAATCAGTCCTACGTCAAGATGTTATTATACAAATAACACCAAGATATTTTCACCAAACAGCAAAAATGATAAAATGTTCAGGGCGCCTTCTGAACATGTTACCACCTCACTGTCTAGCGAGCAACTGATGCCGAACCACACGCGCAGATCCCGGACCCCAACTCGGCTTGAGGTCATCCCCCCTCCTCGCTTACCCCCTCCCAAACCACAGGACCCTTACTGCGGGTTTGGTTTCCATCATTCTTTTGCCATTGTTCCAACAGGCAACAACATTTCTTTCTTTACTTTACATTGGATTTGTAAATATTTTAAGTGTTAAAACTTCTCAATATTTAATATTTTAGGACTTTGAAAAATTTTCAAACCTATCATTCTTTTGCAAATGTTTAAACAGGCAACAACACTTCTTTCTTTATTTTTACTTTACATTGGACTTGTAAAACTTCCTAATAATTAATACTTTCGGACTTAGAAAAATTTTCAAACATTTGCTTCAACATTTATTTTACAATATCAAGTTTCTTTTATAATGCCTCCAACAGACAACAATTTTCCTTTTGGATGTACAATTTGTGAAAAAATATATAAAATAGTTGAACCAGAAGACTTAACGGATGACGAAAGTATTTTTGAAAATAGTTTGATTCCAGTAGAAGATACATCTGATGCTACATCCGATGCTACATCCGATGCTACGTCTGATGCTACAAGTGATGAAGAAAATATTTTGGAAGTACCAGTAGCAATAGGCGAAGAAACACCGTTAACACATGTTGTAACAATTAACTATGATCCAGTACAATATATACATGCTCTTGTTCGGCGACGTTTGTTTCCGGCATCGGACATGGAGGAAGATGAAAGCGATAACGATTTGGAAATAACATATTTAAACAACAGCAATGATGATCACACTTACGACGCATAATATATGTATTATTTTGAACTTAAATTATTTGACGTTGGCACTTAGATTTTTTTAAAACTTCCATTATTTGACCTTGAGACTTCGAATTTTTTTAAAACTTCCATTATTTGACCTTGAGACTTAGATTTTTTCTAAAACTTTCATTATTTGACCTTGACACTTAGATTTTTTTAATACCTGCATTATTTGGCACTTAGATGTTTTTTTAAACTTGCATTATTTGACCTTGACACTTAGGAGTTTTGAAATATAAGAAATTTAACTGTTATTAACACTTTTTGTGTTTAATACAGAAAAAGTGGTGGGGGTAGTGCTATAAATAGGGGTAGTTTAAGAGTGGTTCTTATTATTACTGCAACTTTTGTGGAGAGCACACCTACGTCATGTATTACTGCATCAGTTGTGAAGAATCTTTTGAAAATGAAAACTTACTACAAATACACAAAGAAGTGTACCATAACAACGAAACAAGAAACAATGCAGAAGAAGAAGATTTGGAAGAATTAGATCAAATGCTGGCTACCCATCAACAACAACTAAATTCAAGACCAAGTGTTATTCAATACGCACCCGGACCATCTTTGGATGTGGAATTATACGCCCGAGCTTTACCAGGCAGTGTAGTAACTCATTTTAAGATTGACAATGCTCAATTGCAACTAGCACAATTTATATTGAAAGCAAAAACATTAGTAACAGAAACATTGAAGAATGAACTAAGAAGATTAAATTTTATAAAGTTTGGAATATTATTAGATACTGTATTTACAAATGTTCAGAATGAAACATCACCAAGAGGATTTTTAACTAAAAACAAAACCATCATGTTTGCATCGGATATAAGCTCAATTGTGGATGATTGTTTTGAAGAACTTTTAACAAAATTACAAGAACATGAAGGAAGAGGTTCTGGATGGAGTTTGTTAAGTACAACAAGCTTAGATGTGAGAGTTCATAAACATGGATATGGAATGAGAGGTAGTAGTTATATTGCTTTGCCAAGGAAGATTCGAGTAACCAAATCTTGTGTTAATGTACAAAATGAAAATGCTGAATGTTTCAAGTATGCAATGCTTGCAAAATATGTAGAAGATCATGTGGAACGACCGAGTAGAGCATACGATGAGGTTTCCTATATGTATAACTTTCAAGGCATGACTTATCCTGTTTCAATTCAAGACATATCAAAATTTGAAAAGAAAAATCCTTTTGCATCTGTAAACATCTTTGGCTTAGATTCATCCAACAATGTCTATCCCTTACGTATAACACCCACCGAACGCAGAGATCATACTGATTTATTATTTATAACTAAAGGTGATATCTCACATTATGTATATATTAAAGATTTTGAAGCTCTAGTTTGCAAACAGTTATCAAAACGTGAACAACCAAAAACAACTTGTAAAAGATGTTTCTGTTTTGTAAACAAACCTTTAAGAAGAGGAGGTTCAGAATGGTTAACAGAACATAAAAGATTATGCAATGGAAACTATGAAGTAAGAATTAAATTACCACACCCTAGCAGATCACAAGTAAAATTTGATAAAGTTATCCAACAATACAGAATCCCCGTTGTAGTGTATGCAGATTTTGAATCTTCATTGCTTCCACTTGAACAAGAAGAAGGAGAGGAAATTACAAGCAGAACAAAGTATCAACTTCACAAACCAAACAGCTACTGTTTAATAGTAAAATCCACTCTGCCTGAAGAACATCTTCAAGAATATGGTTTGACATCTACACCAAAGATCTATCGTGGAGAAGAAGCAGCTCGATACTTTGTTGATGATTTATACGACATCGCTGGGAAAGTGGAAGCAATGTATAGCAATGTGGTTCCTATGTCACCTATGACACCGGAAGAAATTTATCTTTATGATTCGACAACAACATGCTATTTGTGTAACAATCAATTTACAGAAACTAAAGTTAAAGTTCGCGACCATGACCATCTGACAGGAGCCTACAGAGGTGCAGCTTGCAACGGATGTAACATCAACTACAAACTACCATCTTTTATTCCCGTCGTTTTTCACAATCTTAGCGGATACGATGGACATTTTATCATTCCTGAATTAGCAAGAGACAACGGTGAAATAGACGTTATAGCACAAACTATGGAAAAATTTATAAGCTTTTCAAAAAAGGTGGGCAAAATTAAACTTAGATTTGTTGATTCTTTTCGATTTATGCCTTCCAGTCTTATGAAACTTTCTGAAAATTTAAGAAGACAAAATTTAATAGAAACAAGCAAAATTGTACCTGCAGAAAAAATGGATTTGGTTCTTCGGAAAGGAGTTTTCCCGTATAATTACATCGATGGACTACATAAATTTCAAGAAACGTCACTTCCTCCACCAGAAGCTTTCAAAAGTAAACTTACCGATTTGGACATTTCACCTGAAGACTATCAACACGCATGCAGAGTTTGGGACGAATTGGAAATGAACACTCTGGGAGATTATTCTGACTTTTATGTAAAACTTGATGTGACCCTTCTCTGCGATGTGATGGAAGAATTTAGAAACACCTGCTTTGAAGCTTACGGATTAGACCCTCTTCATTCTTATACTTCTCCAGGACTAGCTTGGCAAGCTATGCTAAAAGAAACAAAGTGCAACCTTCAATTATTAACAGATATTGACATGGTGTTGATGATCGAATCGGGCGTTAGAGGTGGATTGACCCAAAGTGTTACTAGACATGTTAAAGCTAACAACAAATATCTTCCAAACTACGATAAAGAAAAACCATCAGTGTTCTTAGGATATTTCGATGCCAACAATTTATACGGATGGGCCATGTCTAATCCACTTCCTTTTGGAAACTTTGAATGGGTTAATCCAGACTCTATTGGTGATATTTCGCAAATTTCAAAAGACGGAGACACCGGATACATATTGGACTGTGACTTTGAATATCCAGAACACTTGCATGATTTTCATTACGATCTTCCGCTCCTTGCAAAAACAGAAGTTTCACCAATTGGCAAACATCCAAAATTAATGATGACTCTTGAAAATAAACAAAGATACGTAGCTCACTTTTGGGTTGTTCAACAAGCACTCCAATTGGGTTTACGTATAACCAAAATTCATAGAGTTTTAAAATTTTCCCAATCTTGCTGGTTAAAACCGTACATTGATTCAAACACCAGAAGAAGAGCAGCTGCAACATCAACATTTCAAAAGGACTTTTTTAAATTAAAGAATAACGCGATATTTGGAAAAACATTGGAAAACAAAAGAAAACACAAAAATGTTAAATTAATTACAGATCCTATAAAACTAGAAAAACTTGTACAAAAACCAAACTTTGAAACATCCGTTATCATCAATGAAAACCTTGTGGCAGTATCTATGAAGAAGACAAGTGTGAAAATGGATCGTCCGTTGTACGTTGGAATGTCAATCTTGGATATTTCCAAAACCCACATGTACGATTTCCACTACAACAAAATGGTCGCCTTCTACGGTAGAGATAACATCGGAATCGCCTACATGGACACGGACGCTTTCATCTACTGGATTCTTACTGAAGATATGTATTTGGATCTTCGAACATTTGTTCACAAAAATGAATTTGATTTTAGTGACTATCCAAAAGATCATTTAAATTATGACAATGATCGGAACAAAAAGAAACTTGGAAAATTTAAAGACGAAGCAAATGGAATTTTACTGAACGAACTTATTGCACTAATGTCAAAATTGTATTCACTACAATTGCATAAAGAAGAAAACAATATTATTAAAAAAGCTAAGGGAGTAAAAAGTTTGTATCTTAAGAAGAATGTAAATTTTGAACACTACAAGCAATGCTTATTTGAAGAAACGACTATAACTGCAAAATTCAACACCATCAGAAGTTTCAACCATCAACTGTACAGCGTAACAGAAGTGAAAAAAGCACTCTGCTCCAATGATGACAAACGACACATTCTTCCAGACAAAATTCACACTCTACCATTCGGCCACTACTCTCTCAATCCTATCAATGAGTAAAAAGAAAAAGAAAAAAAGAAAAAAAATAAAAAAAAGAAAAAAATAAAAAAAGAAAAAAAGAAAAAAAGAAAAAAAGAAAAAAAAGGGGAAATCACAGCATGCTCGCTGTGATTTCCCCTTTTTTTAAAATATGTTGAAATGACCTTGAACTATAAAAGCGGATGCAGAAAAAGAAACACTCAATACTAACTTGACTTTGTTAGTAAAATCATCATGACAGACTTAAAGGAAAAGATTGTTAATGAACTTCATAAACCTGCAAGAATAAAGTTTCCACGACGAAATACTGTTGTAAAAGGAATAAATGATTTATATCAAGCAGATTTAATTGAAATGCAACCGCATAGTAAAATAAATAAAGGATTTAAATACATACTTACGATTATTAATTGTTTTACTAAAGTTGCAGATGCTTTGCCATTAAAAGACAAAACTGGTAACAGCATAACAAAAGCTATGGAAGTAGCTATAAAAAGAGATAAAAATAAAATTAAACATTTACAAACTGATGATGGGAAAGAATTTTTTAATAAACATTTTGCCTTGTTAATGAAAAAATATAACATAAATCATTATTCCACAAATTCTGAGAAAAAGGCAGCTATAATTGAAAGATTTAATAGAACCTTAAAAGGTGCAATGTATAAAATGTTTTCGAAAAGAGGTTCTTACGTATGGGTTGATATCTTACCAAAATTAATAAGCGATTACAACAACAAGTTTCATAGAACTATCGGTATGGCACCTAACAAAGTGAATAAGAAAAACGCTAAACTAGTTTTACAACGAATTAAAAAAAATACACAGCCAAAAGCGGAACAAAGAAAACCAAGAAAATTTAATGTAAATGATAAAGTTCGAATTAGTAAATACAAAGGAGTGTTTACTAAAAAATACCTGCCCAATTGGACAAATGAAGTTTTTACAGTGTATAAAGTACAACCTACTGTACCGGAAACTTATATTTTAAAAGATAACAAAGGAAATTTGTTACAAGGCGGTTTTTACGGACATGAATTGTTAAAGTCAACAGTAGGCGATGTTTATCTTGTTGAAAAGGTGTTGCAAAGGAAAAAAGACCAAGTTAAAGTACGTTGGTTGGGGTTTGATAAAACTGAAGATTCGTGGATACCTATAAAAGATTTGATTTAGTTTTAAATAAACTTATTTACTCTTCTGCCTTTGAATAAGATGGAGATTGTTCACCATAAAGATAAATTTAATATTAATAACATTGATGATTTAACCGTAGATAACGTTAAAATCAACAATGGTAAACACGGCAGTTTATTTCCAAACACTGTACGATGTATAGTCAGCGGTCCTTCAAACTGTGGCAAAACTAACGTTGTGTTTAACTTAATTACAAACACAAAAGGATTGCGATTTAATAACCTATATATTTTTTCAAAGTCCTTACATCAACCAAAGTATCAATTGTTGGAAAAGATCCTGACTGATGTGCCCGATGTTAACTATTACAAATTTAATGCTAGTGACAGTGTTATGCAACCAGACCAGGCTAAGCCGTATTCTGTATTTGTATTTGATGATGTATCTAGTGAAAATCATGATACTATTAGAAACTATTTTGCCATGGGAAGACATAATAATATTGATAGCATATATATCGGACAAACATATAGCAAAATTCCAAAACAACTAATTAGAGACAATGCAAATATTTTAGTTTTATTCAAACAAGACGATACAAACCTAAAACATATATACAACGATCATGTAAATGCTGATATGTCATTTGATAAGTTCAAAGAGCTTTGTGGAAAAGCTTGGGCGGAAAAATATGGATTTTTGGTAATTATAAAAGATAAAGCTATAACAGATGGTCGTTACCGCATAGGTTTTGATAAATTTGTTTTAATACATTAATTAACAACATTATCGTACAAGTCTTCATGGTGTAAACATGGTTAATCAGGAAAAGCTATTAAAAGAAATAAAATCACTTAGTGATTCTATTAGACATAAAAACAGAGCGTTAAGATTAGGAATAAGTGAAAGAGAGAAATTTCTGGAATCAACATTTAAACCTATTACTGAGCCATTAAAACAATTAGGACAAAATGTTAAACATTCAACATTTAATTTTTCCGGAGATGCTATTTTACCCATTTCAAAATTTGAACAAAAAGAAGAATATGAAAGTGATACAAGTTTTACACAACAAGGAGAAACAACTGAAGAAGAAAGCGAACTAGGTGAAGAAACGGATGTTTTAACAGAAAAAGAAGGTCTTTCTACAAGCGAAGAACAACAAGAAGAAGAAGAGCCTATTAATCCATCCAACTTGAGCAAATTGGGCTCGGATATTGCGTATAAAGGGCCGCTTGCAAGACAATTTGTATTAAAAATGTTACATTCTGCACAACCAACTCGAAAATATCATACTTTTGGTGCTAGAATAGAAGAAAATGGGCTAATGATTGGAGATAGCAAACTTGATGTAGACGAACATGACAATATTATTATAAATAATAAACAATACAAGGGTACAAAAGGATTGTTTGAACTTATTTTTAAGCCGAAACCTAATAAATATACTAAAAAGGATTTAAACATTTTTAAACAAATATTGGAGGATACAAATGCGCATAAGAAAAATTATTCTAAAAATTTCAATGTTCATAGAAATGCATCAGAAAAATATAAAACTATTATTGCTAAACTTTTCCCACCAAAAAGAAGGGAACCCATAAAAAGAAAATCATTATCTTCTGCTGAAATAAATATTTTACATAAAAGAAGAAAAACAAATCAATCAAGTTTATCAGGAAAAGGATTATTAAAAAACTTGTATGATACTAATATAATATACTACAACGATATAAACAAACTGGTTGACAGAATGAAGTTGATATATGAAGCTAAACAAGCCGGACATAGTGGTTTAGAAAATGAATGGGTAGCTTTGGTCGGCGAACTGCGAAATCGAGGAGTAATTGCATAAAAAAATATGAGTATATATAATACAAGTATAACTGATTAAATATTCAGTATAACCATGAGTGTGGATAAGTTTGGACGGTATTCCGAAACTGGAAGCAAATCAGGATCTTATGGAAAAAGAGGTGGTTTACCACTAACATCCGATGGAGATTATGATATAAGTAACAAACGTTTAAAGTTTGTAAATGATCCAAAAGATGATAATGATGCAGTAAATTTCAAAACTTTAAAAAGTGAAACATTACCTAGCTTAAAGCTTCAAAATGAAGTGTATAACGCTAATTTTTATAGAATTGCAAATCTTCCAAAACCAATAGATAAGAATGATTCGGTAAATAAAGAATATTTAATGTGGTACATAAACCAAACCTTAAGATATGATCCTAAAAGTAATAATAAAGCATATGATGCAAAAGATCTTAGAATAGCCAATATAGCAGATCCTGTTAATGATCAAGATTCAGTTACCAAAAAGTATTTACATTCAGTCATACCTGAAAAAACAGATAAATTTTCCTTTTACAACTTTGTAATACACGATATTGGAGACCCTAAAGATATGAAAGATGCGGTAAACCTTCAATATGTTACAGATCATTGTATTACACATGATATTAAGTCAATTGATTGCAAAAATAAAGTGTTAACTAACGTTAAGGAGGGAACTGCAAAATCAGATGCAGCTACAATAAGTCAAATAATGAAATTAAACAATAACAAATGGGATGCGGATGCAAAAATAATTACTAATGTTAAAGAAGGGTTGAATGATGTTGATGTAGCAACAATTGGACAAGTTCCTGCATTAAAAGAAATTTCATCAAGACTTGGTCAACAAGGCTTTGATTGTAAAGAAAGACCACTATTTAATGTTGGAATGGGAGTAAATGACAGTGATGCAGTTAGAGTAAAAGAATGGCGTGAAAGATGCTTAAGAACAGAAAAACACAAAAAGTTTTTTCATTGTCAAAACTTGCGATTGACTAGCTTAGATGACCCTATTGATATTGTTGATGCTGTTAATGTAAATTACATTATAAGACTCTTAAGTGTAGTGTTATATGATGTTTATAATACGATAAAGCCCATAAAAGCTGATCAAAAACTACATTGGGTTAAGAAAAATGTTATAGAAAAATATTTTTTAAATATGAAAACTGGAAATTTAAGATTTGCTCAAGTTGATGTTGATAAAAAGGATACAATCCTACCAAAAGACTGGGTAAAAGTTTATTACCCATAAACAAAATACATGTTTATTATAAATAAACAATGTCAAAGAATAAGTGCATCATTCATTATAAAGAATTTATAAAATAAACAAGTATTGGCATTTCCTTTCACTATAAAAAACCATGTTGAAAGTTCAACGCATCAGTCATAATCGACACGTTATAAAGAGAGGAAGAGGAATAGCATCAACAGCACTTTCTCTTGTTACTAAGCCGGTTGGAGCTATAGTTAACAAAGCTATCGATTTATTACCTGTAGAACTACATTTACCAGGAGGTTATCAATATTGTGGTCCAGGAACAAAATTGAAAAAAAGACTTGCTAGAGGAGATCTTGGAATAAATAAACTTGATCAAGCCTGCAAACAACACGATATAGCATATTCAAAGTTTGCAGATACTAAAAATAGATCAATAGCGGATAGAGCACTTGCTGAAAAAGCTTGGCAAAGAGTAACATCCAGTGACGCTAGTATCGGTGAAAAAGCAGCAGCTTTAGCGGTATCAGCAGCAATGAAGGGTAAAACGATGTTTGGAGGTGGAAAGAAGAAAGGAGGTGGAAAAAGGAGAAGAAAACCTGCAAAGAAACGTGGAGGAAATATAAGAAGAAAACGACGATCCACCGCAGGTAAAAATAAAAAGAAACAAACAATATGGTCAATGATAAAAAAAGGAGGAGGATTATACCTAAGACCGTATCGTGTGTATTAAACAGAAAAAAACAATTACTAATTCCAAATAAAGAATTAACAGATAAAGAATTAATTACTTATGTTTCTTGTTTAAAAATTCCATTTTTTAGAGGAGTGTTTATGAAAGATGCATTACCTGTTAAAATATGGAAAAATGAAACCGGAATAGTAAATTTAGATAATAGTAAAGGATCAGGCACTCATTGGGTATGTTATAAGAAACTAGGATCAACTATTTACTACTTTGATAGTTTTGGTAATCTCCCACCACCAAAAGAACTACAATATTACTTTAAAACAGCTAAAAATGTACTATACAATTATAAAAGAGAGCAACCTGATGATACGGTAATCTGTGGACATTTATGTTTAGATTTTTTAACAAAAAGCGTTAGTCAACTTTAAGATGTCTTCCTATACAGTATCATTAACTGGAACTTCATCTACTTTGCGAAGTGTTCTTTTCCCTGCGTTACGTTTGGAAAAAGATAAATTATGGGAAGCCGCATTATTAGATATAACAACTTATAATTCTATTCCCAACGTTACTGAAAATGTTAATGACAAAATACATTATTACAAAACAAAAGATAAAAATACAAACAAATATTCAGATATACAAGTATTTAGTTTACCCACTGGAGCATATGAAATTGATGATATAAATGAAGCGATACAAAATCATATGGGAAAAGATAATATAACAATAAAAGGAAATAACAATACTATGAAAGCTGAAATTAAATCTAAATATTATATAGATTTTAGCAAAGAACATTCAATTGGTAGTTTATTAGGATTTCCTAAAACAACAAAAATTTTAGAACCTAATATTAACCATTCAGGTGCTAGAACTGTAACAATAATGAAAGTTAACAGTATAGATATTACATGTAATATTATACATGGTTCTTATAGAGATGGTGAAAATACTCATATATTGCACACATTCTATCCAACGGTCGCTCCGGGTTTTAAAATTGTGGAAAAGCCACAAAACTTGGTGTACCTTCCGTTAAACACCAGTTTTATTTCAGACATTGTGGTGAACATACTAGATCAAGACGGAAATCATATTGATTTTAGAGACGAACCTATAACTATACGAATACATATAAAATCAACCGTATAACAATGGGGTTATCATTTAAAAAGAAAGAGCTGACTGGTAAACAAGTCAGTAGCACTTTAGCTATAGAAGGATTAACAAGTGATAACATTCGTTTTCTAGAAGAAATTGGATTAAAACTTATTAATAATGGAAATATTGGATATAGCGCAGGGTCCGACATTCGACGAAACCTTATGGGAAAAGGAATATCATACGCACAACCCTTACGCTTCATCAAAATTAAATAATAATGATGAAATTAGAATTCCCATACAACAACAGGATATTTATACACTTCCATGTGAAAGTTATTTGTATATCGAAGGAAGAGTAACAAAAAGAGATGGAAGCACTGCAAGTACTGTTCCGTTCATAAATAACCCCATGGCATATTTGTTTGATGAAATAAGATATGAAATTTCCGGAGTTACAGTAGATTCAACAAAAAAGGTGGGAATTACAAGTACATTAAAAGGATTAGCATCTTTAACACCGAGTGAAAAAAATATGCTAGCCGCCGCAGGATGGGTAGCACCCGATTCCAGTACAATCACTCCAAACACTTCAGGCAATTTTGACTTTTACATTCCTTTAAGATTACTTTTAGGCTTTGCCGAAGATTACCGAAAAATAATAATAAACGTAAAACAAGAATTAGTTTTGTTAAGATCATCAAACGACAAAGATATTATTCAAGCAACTGATGGAACAACGGAAGCTACTTTAGAATGGAAAATGCAATTAGACAAAATTGTTTGGAGAGTACCGCATGTACGGTTAAACGATCAGAATAGAATTTCATTATTAAGAACTTTAAAATCAGATCGTGATATCGTAATACCATTTAGAAGTTGGGAGTTTCATGAATATCCGGTTTTACCGGAAACACAACGTCATACATGGACTGTAAAAACTTCTACTCATTTGGAAAAGGCAAGATATGTAATATTTGGATTACAAACAAAAAGAAGAAACGAAATAACTAAACATGCTGGTGAATTTGATCATTGCAAACTTACAAATTTTAAGGTGTTTCTAAACTCTCAATTCTTTCCATACGACAACTTCAACATAAACTTTACAAAAGACAGGTTTAGCGTTTTGTACGATATGTACGCAAGATTCCAAAATTCATATTATGGAAAAACAAACACACCTTTATTAACGCCAAACCAATTTAAATCTAACTATCCGATTGTTGTAGTTGATTGTTCAAAACAAAACGAATCTGTAAAATCTTCCAGTGTAGATATAAAAATAGAAATGGAATTTGAACAAAATGTACCCAAAGATACATCTGCTTATTGTTTAATTTTACATGATAAAATTGTTACATATACACCTTTAACAGGAATTGTAAAAGCAGTTTTGTAAAATGAAAAGGAAAAAAAATACCCCCACCACTCGGTTATAAAAGCAGGAGCGGGAACGAAAATTGTTTAGTTTACTGTCTACAGTTGTATGGGTAACATCGTCTACAGCATTATAAACAAAATGAGTTCTTTATCAGTTGTACAAGACGTTTCCGAAACAACACCTTTATTGGAAAATGATGATAAACATTTTGAAGAAAATATTGTAAAGGAAATTGATGACTTTTTAAAGTTTGGAAAACAAAATAAAAAGTTGGAAAATAATAAAACAAACGTAAGAAAGAAAAGAAAACTTGAAGAAAATATTCCACCAAACATTTTAACTGAAGTTTTCCTTCGCATCTTTTATCCTATTTCATCTTGCATGAGTAAAAGTGTGTCGATAGGATTGGTAAAATCATTAGACTACTCTCCCGCAGTAATACTAAGCCATGGAACAAAGATGGTTTTATTTTCAGAAAATGCTTGGGATTCCTTTTTAAAACATCTACATCTTATTGAATGTTATTTAGCCAACAGTTTCTTTGGAAGAAAAACTAACATTCGACTTTTGGATTGTGACAATGAAATTGATATTATTAAACATCGTGGTCAACAACAAGTAAGAATTAGAGACTCGACACAATTTGAAAATAAAATTCTTCTAACACGTGAAGAATTTTACATTTTAAACTATGCAACATCACCTATTACCAGGTATATGAAACAACTAGTATTTTCAAGCTCTGTTATTAAGGAATATCTGGTAGATGCATGCGAAAAACAACCAGAAAGCACTTTACAATACGGACCAATAGATACATCCATCTTTAATAGAATACCTCACGAAGTGGAAATGTGGAGGCAGTTAAGAAACTTTGAACCTTTTACCGAAGTTGCAACGGAGGCTACAGAAGAAGAAACCAACAACAACAACAACAGTACAGAAGAAGAAACCACCAACAACAATAATACAGAAGAAGAAACTTTGCTAGGTTAAAACTACAATGTAATTTAACAAAAGAATAAACCGTGGGGTAGGCCTACTGGGGATGGTGCCCACGTTAAACATACACCAACGCGCCTACAACTGTACGGCCTGGTTTATATATATATATATCTAACCTACCGTGGTGTGGAAAACAGTTGATCAGCAGACACCATGATGAGCAGACAGGATGAAGAAATGGCAGCAAAACCTTGTGTAATTGAATTTCAAGCATTTCGCGGAAACGATGATAGATTTATCATAAAAGAATTGGTAATTTTGGATTTGCTTACACAAGTAGCATACCCGTTTTTATTTGAAGCACCGTGTTCTGTCCATGAACTAAAGTCAAAAGCTAAAATAACAAACAGATGGCTAACAAATAATTTTCATCATATCCATTGGTATGAAGGTTTCCTACCGTACAACAATGTACACAAAATTATGTTTCATTTTTGCAAACAATTTACACACATATATACCAGAGGATTGGAAAAAAAGAATTGGATACGACAGTACACAAACAAAGAAGTTTTAAACATAAAAGTGGACAAAACATTTCACTTTGATGCTAGAAATATTTGTGTTTCTACAATAAATCCGAAACACAACCAATCTCAATGCGCATTACAAAACGCGTATCACTTGGCTGCTTACTTACAACAACAAACGGAAGAATGTAGTGGGGGTTCCGAAGGTTATATAAACGAAGAGGCAACACACCCCGAGTATCAGTCTAACTCCATACTCCGAACAGACAACATCTCCTGTGAAGGATGGCATCACAACAGTTTCTCCAATGTTTAGTTGAACAATTCAACTTGCATTCAAAATCAAATACTCTAATTATCAAGAAATGTTCAGAATTAAAAGAACAGAAACATTATATTGTTCATGAAATGAAGAAAATTGATACAACGCATGGAGACGCAGTCGTCGCATCTTTATCCGATGCACCATATACACCGGGTGATGAACCAAAGTTTCAAGTATATCTTCCAAAACGATTCGTCCAGTTGCTGCAAAATGAAGATCTGCGGGAAATTCAACCAGGATCATTATATTTGGTGTCACACGGAATGAGCGGAAACAACTCTACGGAACTAACTCTGCACATCGCACAAAAATAACATTGTAAAAAAATGTTTTAAATAAAAAGATAAAAAACAACAACATATCAGTATATGTTTTTATATACTGATATGTTGTATTTTTTTAAAACCTCAAACGGATGACCTTGAACTTTTAATCGATAGTATTATTCGATTATTTTATTCGATAGTATTATTCGATTATTTTATTCGATAGTTTTATTCGAATACTTTACATAAATACGAAACTTTAACGTTGAGAGGCTCAGTTCTGTTTAAGACAAGCTACAACCAACATGTCATCCAAAAGAAATAATCTAACACTTATAACTTATTGTTGCAAAGAAAAATGTTTTAGAATACCTGAAGATCAAGTTGACGGACAAGCTTGTACAAAATGTAATTCTTTCTGCTATTGTAAATGTAGTTGCAAAACATATCAAAAGAACCGGTTGGATAAACTAGAAGAATTACAACATCGACTCGGTCTATTGTGGCAACGATTAAATTCAAAGTGATTAAACAAACACCTGCCATTACCCCCACCACTACCCCCACTACCATCGGAGGTACCTGCAGCACCGGCTTTGCAATAGTCATTCCTGCTACACCTCTCGTCGAGTAAACAACTCTAGTCATGTCTCTCAACATTCGCGGGATTCACTACAACACTATCAATCTTACAACCTACAAGGATTTGGAAATTTTTAGTGAAGAACTAAAACAACTTATAACCACTGGGTTTGGTTTATCTTTAGAACTTTATGCAACAAACAATCAAAACGAAAAAAATGTGTTTTTGCCAACTTACAACAACAAGAAGAATGAAAATAAACAAGAAATTTCAGCACCGACAACAACTTACTTTTCAAATTTGGGAGCAAACTTTACTAACTTGTAAAATAATACTTTTGTAAAAAAACAAATAAATAAAAAAAGAAAATATCTTGCATTTTCGGATCTTCCGAAAATGCAAGATCTTTTTTAAAAACATCCCCAAAAGACCTTGACACACTTCCGGCCATTTAAAATTTAAATACCCAGCACAGCAGGGCATTTAAACTTTAAATACCCACCTACAACACGTCACAGCTACGTCACAGCTGATGACGTCACTTCCGGTCACGTGACCGGAAGTAGCTGTCAAAAAATTGACTGCCTGTCAAAGTTTGATTGGGCCAGAAACGCCACATCGCCACTACTACCCCTGTATATATTATATATTATAATATTGTATGTATATATATATATATATATATATATATATATATATATATAAAATTACATTCACTTGTTAGGGCTACTATAATAATTAGAGAGATAATAATAATAAAGTTTGTAAAAATGATAATCTCTCTAATATATATATATATATATATACATATATATATATATATATATATATATATATATTTGTATGATTGCAAACATGCTAAATGGATTTTCAGATAAGCTGACGTTTAGGTATATACTTGTAAATATTTGAAAGGCATTACAACGATTATCCTTATATTCATTTTGTTCCCTCGACTTTATTATGGGGTAGAAGATCCACTTATATAACACGTTTTAATTACATGCGATAAACAAACGCAAAAACCACTCACACTCTTATCTGTATGAATAGAAAATTTCAAAATACAACGCTTACCATCACAAAACAAAATATTGACTACCACCACAAAACAATGTCCACCATTACAAAGTGGCCTGCGAGGAGAGGCTCATTGGGTAATTTATTGCATTGACTACATCATTGATCATCTTTTTTGAATTCTACATAAAATTCTAAAGAAAATGAGCTAAAATGTGACTAAAATGCCTCATATTCACGGTATGAAGTTCGGTAAAAACAGGTTACGTACTTCATTACTTGTAGAGAATGAGTCATAACTTGCTGGGGCTCAAAGTTCACTGTAGCCCGAAGAAATATTCAGTTGCATATGGATCTATTAACATTTGCTTCAAAATTAACAAGTACAGCGTGTTTTAATTTGTTTTTCTTAAATTAAATACATACATGTTTTATTGTGAGTCAATAACAATAAAAAGTTTCATTGTTATTGTATACAGTTTTGTATTTTTATTCAAAGGGGCATTTTGGTCACGTTTGGACTAGTTTTCTTTAGCATGTAACGTAGAATCTAAAAAACTTGAACCGCTAGTACGACTAATTTACATACGTGATTAGTTTTTACCGACCTTCTTACCGTGAATATGAGGCATTTTAGTCGCATTTTAGCTCATTTTATTTAGAATTCAAAAAAGTTGATGATTTTAAATTTAAATTTGAAATGAAAAAAAAAAATTGTAATACTGGGAGACAGCGCCAGTAGGTGAGTCATTGTTTGCCACCGGTTGGCCCGGCGAGCGGGTCGGGAGGGTGAGTCGAGTTCCGAGAAGACGCTTAATCGCCTGGGTATCATGGCCAAGCAGATAGACTGTAGTGAAAGGTGGAAGACAAGTAAAAAGAAAAGTTTTTTCGAAGCAAAAATATAAATGAGCTCTTCCAGCAAATTCAATATACATTTAAAATAAGAAAGAATATAAATACTTGCAATGTAAACAATAAGAGTAAAAAAATTGTTATTTGACTTGGCAAAGTGTTCTATGAATGTGTCCTCATCTTATTTCATTGTTCTTAGATATATTTTAAACCAGAGAGCGTTTGATGGTTGTCAATTCATGACTGTTTTTGGCAGTTGTAATTGCGGTAAACTAATGTTCTGATGGTCGCGATATCTTATCAGCTGTGTTCTGCAACCTAATGGCAATAACGTAAAAAATCAGAATTTAAAAGCTTAAGCTGTTGAGATTGTTGTATCTATTTTTGTCCCTATGGCTGATTAGTTCTCTAAAACCTTTCTTGCTGCGCCGAAAGTACTTTTTCACTAAGTTTATAAGGTTTAGTAGAAAAGAAATCAATAACTATACTTGGGGACCCTGGTGAGGTACACGTTACTATGCCTAGATTGAAACAGTTTCATCAATGTTGTGATGTATAAAATATTGTATACTGCATATGACTGATTCAGCAGTTACGCTTCCCTTCTAAAAACTAACAACACTAGTGGAAACTTTGTTCATACAACTGAGAGCAAAAACTAGAAGATCTTGAAGTAGTTTTAAAACTTAACGTTAGTTTTACTGGAGTTTACTTCTGATTTTATACAAAAGTGTTAACTTACATTACTTGCCTTAGAATAGTATATTTTATACTGCAAACAACTTTAAACCCAAGCTGAGAATTATTAAAAAGCGGGGCTTAAAAGGTAATTTAAAAAATAATGATTTTGTTTTCATTTTTAAGTTGTAAATCAATAGATTAATTATTAAACTATTTGTTTGCCAGATAATCCTAAGAAATATATTGAAAAAGCTATAATTAAAATTTAATCAATTGTATTAACTTTGAGAGGAATAGATTATGAATGTATCATGAATTAGTAGCTTTTTATGTACTTGATATTCACTCATGTTTGGAACTTTTGCAACTTCAACTATAAGTGCTCTTAAGGAACTGTAATCTAAATTATACACGACTATTAAGGTAAGTTAACACGATGGAGGCAACGAGATATCGTGGAGAGGAAAGGCGAGTACCTGGGGAAATCACACGGCGGCTACTGACCGCGACGGCGGCGTAGTCACGGCGGCTGCTGACCGCGACGGCGGCGTAGTCACGGCGGCTGCTGACCGCGACGGCGGCGTAGTCACGGCGGCTGCTGACTGCGACGGCGGCGTAGTCACGGCGGCTGCTGACCGCGACGGCGGCGTAGTCACTGCTGACCGCGACGGCGGCGTAGTCACGGCGGCTGCTGACCGCGACGGCGGCGTAGTCACGGCGGCTGCTGACTGCGACGGCGGCGTAGTCACGGCGGCTGCTGACCGCGACGGCGGCGTAGTCACGGCGGCTGCTGACCGCGACGGCGGCGTAGACACGGCGGCTGCTGACTGCGACGGCGGCGTAGGATCGTAAATTAGTAGAGATTAGGCACAAACTGTAATCAAATTGATTGATGCGAGGAGAGTTTTATATTAAGATGAACAAATTATTCGATTTTTTGATTCCAGGATTGTGTACTTGTTACATCATTTATCCTTTCTTTGGAATTTCCCCTATAGGGAAGAAGCTGTTATCGTAGGTGCACGGCATCACGCACAGCAAAACTACTAATCGTAGTCAACGCTTGTGCGGTTTGACTGTTTACTTATCACGGTAAGGCCTAAGCCCGATGCCATCATATTAATTTCTATTATCTACTTAATATGTTTTGCCTTTTTATTGGTACCATTTGGGGAAAGAGTGTTTTATTATCTGATAAAAAAAGTATCTGTTATCTGATAAACAGTAAGTAGCTTGTTAAGAGGAGCACTTCAATCACGAGGAGTGCTCGAGTAAACTAACGTTTTATATTAGTTAAGAATTGAAGGCATAATAAATCTTCTGCAACGTAAAACGGTCAAAATGTTGACTGTTTTACACATGTCGTTGATTTACACTATGTGGATACGGTTTGGTGAACAGACATGCATAGTAATGAAAATGTAATAAAAATCTGATTGATCATTTGTGAAAACGTTGGAGAAAAAGTACAATTTTTTATATGATTGTATATGCTTTCTATGATTGTATACGATTGTTATGGGCCTATATGATTTGAATATAAAAGGCTACATAGCGATATGTAAATCTTTGTTTCACCCAAAAATATCAAAACTCGGACTTACGGTCTCAGGAGTCTCCAAAATTCCCGAATTGGATGTCAACTCACAAATTTGTGGTATGAACGATTTAGTTTTACTAGTTAAATTAAAATTAAGTTGATATTGAGAAAATAGTAATAGTAAAATACTCATCTTTTGAAATTAACCATATCTTAATTAAATTTAACACAAATGTTAGTCTCGAACAAGCGTTAAAGAAATTTAGGTTACAGAAAAACACAAATAAATGTAATACAAATCCACTATGTACAAAATTCCATTTCACACAGCCACTTAATGAAAACTATTAACTTTTTTTCCAATAGTCTGTGCAAAGATGTGTTTTACATTTTTTTGACTAAACTGTACAAACAAAATTAAAATTGTTGTACTATTTTGATATATTTTCAAACTTAGAATTACGATCGCTTTTCTAAGTTGAATTTTACATTAGTATAGCTAGATTTTGGTGAGCCCGAAAGTTCAGAACTACTATAGCTATTTGTGTATTAAGAGCGCAATGTATATGTGTACTCGTAATCCACACAATATTTTTACTACCGCCATTATTTAAACAGTTTAACTTATAAACAAAAGTAGTCTACCCGGGAGGATAGCAGGGGTTTTTCCCATGACGTCATCAGCTGCGCCAGCGGTCATGGGACCGTGACGTCATCAGTTCCGTGATCTGTATCTGTCACGTGATCCGTCAGTCAAAAGATGACGTCATTTTTAACCTTAATTACAGTACACCTCGGATTATCCGGACCCCACATTATCCGGACCCCACATTATCCGGACCGGTGGTTTCCCACCCCTCCTATCATTAAGATGGCTCATGTTTTTTTTTTTGACCACATGTGTTTTAGCGAGCTTTTGACGTCATCAAGATGGCGGCGGCGGTTTGATTTTTTCCTATCGGTGTTTTTTAAAAATGTTACCGTTGTGGTCGGGAACCCTGGTCTCTGAGTTGGTGTACGCTGACCGAGGTAATCATGTTTATCTATGTCTGTAACTGTTGTGGATTTAGAGAATTTGGCTGTTAGTGTTCGCTCCGTTTCCACACCACGGTAAGCTGTTAGGCTAGGCCGTATGAGCGTCGGCGCGTTTTTTATTATAGTGAGTATCCCCAGTAGGCCTATTCTCACTTTTTAAACCACTGCCCCAACCAACGCAGTGGCTCGTGGCAACCATTCCATAACAATTTGCTGCCTCCGATATATTTTTGTTCTGTCTTCCCCGTTAGGCTATTTACTTGGATATTATCCGTTCATATAGTCTAGAAGGTTGACAGAATTTTTTGTTTTTATATTTTTTTTGGCCCTCTGTTGGTCTGTTCATTATGTATGAGGCATTTAGCCATTTACCTGGACTGTGTCCTTTTCTTTTGGCCTATAACCCCTCCATTTACTTAGACAAACAGAGGATTTCTTTAATTTTTATATTTTTCTTGTTTAACATTTACCATTACCTTCTTGTAATCCTCAGCAAAACCAAGTAAAAGTCTTAGTGGTATGGAATATGTAAATTCTGTTGTTTTATCGGTCTTTTTGCCAGGACCTAGCCAGCAAGCGTTAATTAAGGAGTTTCTCTCCTCTTCTCGGATTGAAATAAGATTTTTTAAAGTTGTAGTTATACCTACATTTTTTGTTCTGTCTATTTCTTTACCGCAAATTTCGTAGCGTATTTCTTCAAACAAAAATGCTATTGCGTTGTTAATCAATGAAACATCTTGAGCTGTTCCATCAGCTTTTTTGGCACTAACTTTACCGTGAATTAGAATATAGCTTTCAAATGGAGCAGTTATTATGTCTTGTTGGAGCACTGGAATGCGGATCTCATCATTTGATTTATAAGTAGTTGAAGCATAAGGCTGATGTGTATGAAATTCCAGCCCAGTGACAGAATCATCGTACAAGGCCTCGTTGTCTATTGATAACATGGCCATTTTGAAATACTTTGAAACCAAGAGAGCGGAGAAACTTAATATTTTTACAACTTAACCCAACGGATTTCTGAACACCACTGAAGCTACCCTCCAGAGGTGTATCCCTAAATACCAGACCCATTATGGCGTCTAAAATGTAGTCTCACTGAGATTCTCTCTCCGCGAAAATTAACTAAATCTCCGTCTTGGTCTCTTAAAGACACTGTCAAGTTGTTTATCCTCTGACTGATCACAGGCAAATAGATTACATTTCGAGGTATCTCAATAATTTTATAGCCAGGTGGATCTGACGGATAGAATTCATGTATTACATGTCCCTCAATACCGTTCAAGTAAGACCCGCGTGTGACATTACACTCTACTTGTATCGAATTGACTCTGATTATATCCACGGGTAATTCAGAAACATGATGCTCATTGGCTTTATACACTTTTTTCTTAAAACCCAACATTTTCCCCAACTTTTCCCCTTTTTCAAAGTCTACAAGCTCAGAGCAAAACAGTTCAGACTGTAAAGTGTTATTATTAGGCTTTAATGTAAACTTAACATTTTTTGGAAGTTTGGAGACTAAAGATTTTTCAATATCTTCAATTTCATAGGATCCTTCAGGTATAGTTATTTTTTGATTATCGCCATAATAAAACTCATCATTAATACCTTTCCCAATGTTTGGTATAGAGTTATAAGTTGTCAACTCTAGTAAACCCATTTCCCAGTCCCCACTGCTTACATCAATTGGAAATGTCAATTCATGAGATAAAATACTAGTGGTCCCTGTTAGGCAAAACATCATTGCAAAGGAACTTCAAGCACAGGTGGCCACAAATCACTGAATCAAAACTTTGTTGTCTCTCATAATTATAGTGAATATCACACCCAGTCAGATACTTGGTTATTTCAAGTGGTGGTCTCAGGTTCCCAAAACTATCGTAGTAGTAAACTTTTTTATCGATTTTTTTGTAACATACCCAATGAGTTCCTTGGCCTAATGAACTGTCCAAATTAATAATTGCTGATTCAAATTTCCTCGGGTATTTAGGTAAGCCGTCTCGCATGTAAACCCCTCTGAAATGTGGAATTTTCAAAAGTTTTGCATACTTGATCAAGTCATAGTTGGTAAGAGGTTTTATCGGTATTGAGAAGCTTTTTTTTTCTTCTGAGGTCTCTTCTTCTTCTTGCTTTTGCCTGCACCTTCCTTTCTATATGGTCTTAAATAAAGTCCTTTGCCTCTTGATCTTTTTACACCGCGTTTCTTCCTACGGCCACCACCTAGTTTCGTCTTTGCCTTCATAGCTGTTGTCACCGCCCAAGCTGCTGCTCTCTCTCCTACTGATGCGTCTGAGGCTTTAAATCTTTTCCAAGCGCGTTCCGCTAACTCCTGGTCTGCCTGTCTACGTCTCTCTGAATCTTTATATCTTGAGTACGCAATATCATGTACTTTACAGGCTTGGTCCAATTTATTGATTCCTGGGTCTCCTCTAGCTAATCTCTGCTTTAATCTAGTACCTGGTCCACAGTACTGATAGCCTGGCAGGTGTAACTCAACAGGTAGTAGGTCAATAGCTTTGTTTAAAACAGATGAAACTATACCTCCACCCCGTTTGATTCCTCCTTTGCATATGACTTGTTTTCTCTTGGTCTTAGGCATTTATGGAAGAGATTTTCAACCTGTGGACTTATCGAACTCCAAAACACCACTGCCAGTGATAAACCAAACACATACCATTTATGTGTATATGATTAAAGTCTTCTATCTCTGTAATAGTCTGTATCATCACCTTCCTCTACTGGGAGATGTACATCAAGTGGTAGTACACCACCACCACTATTTTGAGCTGGTGGTTGTGGATTGGGTAACTTAAACAATTCTTCCCAATTTAAGTAATCATTTACGCCAGCTTGTGGTAAAATATCTGCTCTACCAGTTTGTTTTTGATTGATATAGTTGTATACATATGCTCCAAACTTTTTCAGTTGCTTATCGTGATAGTCCTTATTACTACTGATAAACCCTTCGCATTTAGCCAGTCTAGTTTTGATTTGAGTAATACCAGACACTACCTCTGCAAGGTTAGTAGTTAATGGTAAAATATTGTCACTACAGGTTTGGTCAACATATCCTTTGGTAGCCGCATCATTTGATTCAGTGGGTATCGCGGTGTTTTTTATTTGCTTGTTCTGAGCATCATAGTGCTCATTACTAAGTATCATACTTAGTTTATTCAGGCTTTGCAGGTTTACAGCATCCATAGGGTCTACTGGGTCACCGATATTGGAAACTCTCTTCTTTCTCATATTGTATTTATATTTTGTATAAGGTATACAGTTTCCATCCACATAGCTCTTTGTTGCTGCATCAGGTGGTTCCAAAGGTATAGCCAAGTTACAAAGTCTTTTAGTTTGCATATCATAGTTACCGTCGGATGTTAAATTGAAACCTTCGCCCTTGGGACCCTTAAGATCCTTGCCACGGGCTTTTAAGCTACGTCCAAACTTGTCAATAGTCATCGTAGTAATACTTTAAATCTACTGTTCCCTGATCCTTTTATGTATCCAGCTCTTAATTCTTCTTCTTCTATCACGCTCAATATATCCATGGCAGCGGCTGCGGCTGCGGCTGCGGCTGCGACTTCAATATAGTAAAGCTTTAAATCTACTGTTTCCCGCTCCTCTAACGTATCCAGCTTCTCTCAATTCTTCTATAATACTTAATATTTCATTAGTATGCACTCCTCGGTTACCACTCTCGGTGGACATGGCAATGTGCCTTAGTCTTTCAACCAACTCATTTGGATCATCCCAGTGTATAATATCATGGGTCTTTATTGTTTTCCATTGCAATCCTTTTCCACTACTGCTAGAGGAGGAGGAGGAGGGAAACAATGGCTTGATAATTTTTGTGTATTTTGTACTTTTGCTAGCTTTAACCCTACCATCAAACTTGTATCCTTCCCTGTGAACATTTGTATTAATCATGATACTTTTATAAGTATTTAAATCATCACCATTAAATACTGTACTATCAGGGACTCTTTTAAAAATAAGTTCATATAATCCAGGTGAACTTCCATACCTAGTACCGCCGATAATTATATTTCCATCGTCATCAAAGTCCAACTCTTTACTTCCGATCATTAGTTTGTCATTTTCATAACGTGGACCAAAGGTATAGTCGATAATTTTCTTAGGGCCAGCATCTTTTATAAACCAAGTCATATATTCCTTTGTTATAGGGTTTTGGAAATATTCATCAATAAATTGGGTAGTTGTGGCCAAGCCTTCTTCATTAGATACCAAGTCTGACAAATCCCCCTGGAGGTTGGGTGTTGAAGCTCTTGATGGTGCAAATTCCTCTCTTGCTTTTGGTGTTGATTCAAATGATTCTTCTTCTTCTTCTTCAGAGTCATCATACTCCATTGGCTCTTCCTTTTCCTGTTTAATACTCCTTTGTTCAGTCTTAATGTTCATAGCATCTTGTGGATTGCTTTTCCTAAGTTCTCTTAATAAGGTCTTATACTGTCTTTTTAACATTAATTCATTTTCTTCCGTTCCATCCTTGAACATTTGATATTTGCGTTTAATAGCATTTCTTAGCTCAATGAGCCGAGCCTTCAGGTGTTTACCACTCTGCTCCATAATTGGAAATGATATATCCTCAGCTGTATGCACAGTTTTAAGGCATATCCACTTGTCTTAAGAATAAAGCCTGTTTCTCGTGTCTTATTAAGAAATTGATTATATTCAACAGTGAAACACCGGCCCTAACGTTCAGTCCTCTATAATAACTTCCCTCTCTACTATCAAACCTTGGGATCACATAGCGTTTTTTTTAACCCTCTCAGGTCATTATATGCATAGATGCTAACCATTATGTCTCTGTTACAAAACTGTCCATTCCAATTCGATACCTTCCCTTATACGGATCAGAGGTCTTGTCAATCGCCAAGAACCCAAAGTTATCCTGCCAGGCCTTGGCACACAGTTGTTTAAACTTATCGAAAGACATGTCAGTAGTGATGTGGTCATTATAAATATGTTTTAAGTTCATTTCATCTTGTTTGAATAAAATAACAAAATTACAATTATCTCGAACCAATTGTTTTGGTATGGCACTGTATGTTTGTCCCAGGTAAAATGTATCAATATTTTTATGCCTGGCCATTGTGAAATAACTTTTAATGGAATTATGTTTCTCGCAAGAAATATCGTCAAAGATCATAATTGAATTAGGCTTAGCTTCATTAGGATGGATAACTAGGTTGTTGTCATCAAAGGCAAAATAACCTACTTCTCTCGGTAGTACTTTTTTCAAAAACTGATACTTTGGCTGATATAGCGATTTTGAAAATACATAAATATTCTCAAACCTCAACCCGTTTGGGTCAAATAATAAATTAAATAAAACATTAGTTTTACCAGATGAACTCGGCCCACAAATTATACAACGTATAGAATCGGGCAATAAAGGCCCATGTTTATTCTTTTTAACCATGCCTGACCCGATATATTGGTCTAGGTTTTGAATAGGAAATTCAACTTCCTGCTTCTCAATCTGCATCCTAACTGGTTACTCAACGTTGATTACAAAGAGATATATACTTCCCAAACGCTGACACCCACATGAGTCAAACCAAGTTCTTGCTATCAATCCAACTGTCGTGGCTGCTATCATATCCCTTCCACCTCACAAGTAACTTGGAACCCTTTCTCCGTAGCACTTTTTCTACCAAATAAACATCGCCAGTCTTAGACTTGCTAATTTCTTCAGCATAAAATCCCCCTTTAAGAACCTCTCCTCTAGAGTCTTGAAGAATATATGTAACTGGTTTTGTTGGTTTAATAGCGTAAATTTTAAATGTCTCGTTTGTCCAGTTGGGAAGATAACCCTTTTTAAAAGTCTTTTTATTTTTACTAATCCTTACACTATCCCCCAACTGAAATTTTGGTTTTTTGAATTTTTGACTCTTAACTTTATTGATTCTTTTTAAAATATCTTTAACATGTTTTTGTCTGACATCTTTTGGTTTCATACCTATAGTTCTATGTTTAGTGTTGTTGTACGACTTGACAATTTCTGGAAGTATACTAATCCACTCATAGCTGCCTCTAGCGGTAAAAAGTTTGTACATTTTTGACTTTAATGTTCTGTTTAATCTCTCAACAATACTAGCTTTGAGTTCGGAAAAGGTGTGATAGTGATTAATTTTATATTTCTTCATTAAAGCATTGACGTGTTTGTTAAACCATTCTGTACCCTGATCTGTGTGAAAGTTTTTCATTTTATATTTAGCTAAAATTGGCTCTAAGGCCTTGGCAACTTCGAGTCCCGACTTGTCCTTTAGGGGAATAGCAAAAGCAAATTTAGATAGACAATTAATCATAGTAAGGATATACCTGTACCCCTTATTTATCTTGGCATAAGGCTGCATTTCAACGAGATCAGCTTGATAAAGATCATTGAGTGATTTTAAAGTAACTTTACGCCTAGGATAATTTCTCCTAGCTGGTCTATGCAGCTCTTCGGCTATAGCTTTCTTTGCATCCATTTTACTAATGATGCAATTCATTCCTCTAACATTAGTTTTATAGAGTTATTCAATACACTCACATCTGTAACACGCATCAAATAAATAAACATCATACTTGCGACAAGTATAGCTAGAACAAAGAGCTTGTCTGCTAAAGTTTCAATCATACAAAATGCCATACTTACCAACCCTCTGGACTGTAGCAGCGCTCAATCTATACTGAGCAGAACTGTGATTACAGTTGACTAACCATCACCTTTTTCCTCAGGTCCATTATGTAGTGTTTGCTTGAGTGGGGTTTGAGACCACTCGTGTTTACACACCCAGGTTAAACATTATTCCATACATGAGCCAGTCCAGAAAAGCTGGTTTTCACCCAGTATGAACTAATGTCCTCTCCCTTTGAGCAAACCAAGGAAAGAGTTTTTTTTATTATTGAATAGTCATAGCCCCACCACCGCTATGACCCGTGAAGGCCTTCCAAAAATAAGCTAGTTGCCTCCTCCTCCTCCATGTTTTTACACAATAATTAATTTACCCCACCGGGCAGTTTGATTGAATGACCCAAGAGCCAGACTATCAACTTTGCCCTATCATTCAGGTTTACGGGCTTTTACACCACGCCAGTGACCTTCATTCAGGTTTACGGGCTTTTACACCGCGCCAGGGACCTTCATTCACTCTGGGCTGTTCAAAGGTGTAACCTAGAATTTTCTAAGTTCTAGGCGCCACAGTCTACTAGACCCTTGATCCACATTCACACCGGACGTCAAGTCCTTGTCTGTGGCAGACGCGGGAAATCATTTTCTACGACAACTAAGCCAACCCGCCATCTGCAAGTGGACTTATGATTTTTTAAGTCAGCCTTTATGCAGGTGTCTGTCCACAGAATAGAAGCTTTCAAGACTCAGCCTTACTAACTTCTCACATACACACATTCACACAGTGGGGTACTTTAATTATGTTTCATGATAAGTTCAATTACATTTACAAAGTTGTATGGCGTTAATACATTATTAAAGGCAGTCTCATAGTACATGCCATTGTTGTACATGAATTCTTTTGCTTTATTCAAAATGTTAATACCATTAGGGACAGGGGATCTGATAAAACAAGGCACAAAGCCTTCATTTTTTGCCTTTTTTAGAGCCGTTTGGAAACTTCTCTTTTCTGTGCGGATGCACTTGTACTCACACATACCATGAGTTTTTTGTAGGGTGTCTCTAATTAAAACACAAAGAACATGAGCTAGATTATCATCAGCAGGGAACACGGCCACCTTTGGTGTCTGTTCTTTTAGAGTTTCATTTAGAGTTTGGTTTTCTTTACAAATTCTATCATTAGCAGCTTTCATCTCAGAGTTCATTTGATTGAGTTGATAGTTTGTTTGAAGAGACTTTGAAAGAGATTGTAACAGTTCAGTATTTTCTTGTCTTAGTTTATATTCTCCACGTTTTCTAATAGAAGGTAGGACCTCTTCAAATACCCAGTCTTGAAATTTTTCAGCAATTTGAAGTTTGGATGAAAAGATCAACTGATATAAACCGGGTTCATTAATAAATACTGTATGAGGATGAATATTAAAGAGAGCACCGAATCGGTGCTCTTCACTTCCGGTGTTGTCTTACAGTACTTTGATTTGACATGATCATTTATTGCTTTTCTAGGTCTAGCATAGCCAAGAATTTCAGCTACATCTTTCCCTTTGAACCAGGGGTTATTTTCCCTATCAAATATCACCATTACTGGTTGGTTGTTAAATACAAACGCAGTAAGGCTAGACATTTTCAACTATGAAATTGAGGTTATGTTAAAGGAACAGAGATGTCTTACCTCAGCGAGAGCAGCAGCCAAAATGGTCAGAGTAATGCAATTATTGAGGGAGCTTAAATTTTTCAAGGTCACTAACTAGGTAAAATCAGTATGAGTCAATTATACAATCATACATGGCCTTTAGAAAATCCTCATAAGAGTTATTAGACTCGGGGTGAACACATAAACACCATAATTCCTTGTACGGTATTTCAATTTGACCTGTCTCCATTAGCCAATACATTTTTACAAAATATTCGAGTAATTCTTTAGGTAAATTCATATGAGCCAATTCTTTTATACAATTAATACTATTCCAAATAATCAAAGTAAATTTATCAAATTGAAAGTCTTGGGATGCTATGTTTGCAACTCACTGTAGTCTTTGAACTTTATAGCCAAAGGGAAGAGTGTCACACTCACCCTCGAGCTTCCTCTTTGGACCTGTAATTTTGAAAACTTTGGTCTCATTTATGGTTACAATATTTTTATCTTTAGTTCTTCGAATCCTAGACTCATTAATTTCTAAGGTCTGTCTGGTTTCACTTAACACCATTTCTTTTAATTTTTCAAAGTTAAGAGTCTGAGAGGTTTTAAAGTTGAGGGTTAGTCCTTTTATCTTACAAACAGGAACCAGAGCTTGTTTGTTGGTTGACCAGACAAGGTATGCATAGGTCTTTGGCCCCCCGGATACAAATTCAACAATGAAAGATCCAGGCCCGTATTCGACCAGCTCATCAGTCATCTCCCCGAGGTAATCTCCCGTGGGTACCCTGTAAAGTCCTCCCCGGAAGTAGTAGACCACACTGTCAGTATCATAATAAAGGACTTGATATCCTAAAGCTTCTAAATATTCATACAATTTTAATCTGGCCTGAGCTGTGGTGTATGCAGCAATCACAACGTTGACATTACTAAGGGGCTCCCCAACTTCTTCGATATACTCCCAGCTAACCAGTACCACTTCATCATTTATAATCTGTAATCTGTTAACTTGAATCTCCGGTGTAGTTAGCATTCTAAACAGTTCTTTGGATTCTCGGACGATTGATGCTTTGGTCTGGTTCTCCCTCTGTCCAAATTTACCCCAAAAACTGTTCAACATCAACTTGGCCAATGATCTCAAACCCCCATTCTTAGCAATTTTGTCCTTCTCCAATTTCACCCCTTCATGTTGAAAATAATCTGCAATGTACTTGTCTTTGTCTTCCTCAGTCTTACACCATTCTGGGTACCCCGATGCTTCCTGTTTCATTTTCAAAAACTTGTTAATAAAATCAGTAAACAGGCCTCCCTTCTCATACGTAGCTACCTCATACTCCCACAGCTCGTACATGTCCAAGATAACATAGCCCTTCTCTACAGCCTTTCTGATTTCATCCATTGTCCAGGTCCCTACTAATGCTCTGTCTTGGCTCTCATGGTTACAGTCTTCTTGGTTCATCTCTTCCCCACATGTACGGCACAGTACAAACATCAACTTATTGTTCATCTTAGCCGGGAGTACTGGGTGGTAGAGATCCCTGGGAGGCAGGACTTTACACTTTAGCAAACCATCTACTTCAAGCCCCTTCTGTCTGCACTCATTATCCCCAACATAGATGGTTGGATGACCTAGGGGGTATTTGCCATACTTACACACATACGGATAGAGAGAGCATACATCTACATACTGTATGGTTTCTCCCTCCTCACATTTGTGGTAAGTCTTTGCATTGCCAGTTCTGCCTCCAAAGAACGCCTGCCTTGGGTCAAGGGGAAGGTTATTAAGAATGGGGAGTGAATCCAAGTGTTTAAGTTTTTGCTGTTTCTTTATTTTACAAAACTCACACTCCCACATCTCGACTACCTCGTAGTCTTCAAACTTTGCAATTTTAGACTTGGTTCTTTCGAACCTCAGGTGGAGTGAATCAGAGGGATCCTCCTTCAGAGGAGCCTCTCTGTTGTAAGGAAAACATTTGGGGCATCCATGCCAGTAGCACCCGTGGAACTCATAGATTCGCTCTCCGTCAAATCCATCGACTTTTGAGCCAGAAATCCTAACTTCTTTTCCTCGCCCGGCATGTTCAATTCTCACTCCACGCTTTTCTTCTTCCCAGCTTAGCCACTGTATGGCAGCAGCCGACTGGTTATCCACAAAACGGTAACCGTTCTTTGGGATGATACCAATAGTGTGAGGCTTTAAAAAGTTTCGGCGGAAGGCTAGGTTGCAAGCACTAGCAATGGTAACAGCCTCAAGAAAAGGATCAACATTACACTCTTGGAGGAATATTGATCTAAATTTAAGACAGGCTTGGGCTAGGATTTCCACATCAGAGATGCAGTACTCCAACAGTTCTTTTTGAAAATCAAAGACGTAGTTTTCTGAGACTTTCTCATTGTACCAGTTTTCAAAGTCCTTATGGGACTTCTCAAACATAGTTTCAGGGCAATAATACTGTTTGTCAGGCATAGGGCCCACATAGTTCTGGTTTGCAAGAATGTTGAACAAGTGGGGGAAGTAGCCCTTCTTTCTTTCAGGAGGCAGATCAAAGGCTTTGGGGAGCGCAGAGAGGGCCATGGGGAAATAGCTTAGTGAGTCCACAAACCTCACATTGTCCAATTCCATCAAAATGATTTTAGAACCCCTCATGATCAATTCAGGAGTGAACTTTGTTTCCTCTAGCACATACTTGAGCAAAAACTGGAAATCAAAGCCTTGACCATTGTGGGCGATTACACAAACATGTTTGAATTGTCTGCGTACCTGCAAGACATAGTCCATGAACTGCTGAACCGGATTAGAGTTGAAGACTCTCATACGGTTCTTACAAGCCATGCAAAATTTTCCATCAATGCACTGATAGCAAAACTGTTGGGAAACACACAGATTTACTTTATGAATTTTTTGTTCTGGGTCAGAGGGGAGGGACTCGTCCTGGCGAGTCTCCAAGTCAAAGAAAATAAAAAGAAAGTCTTTAGATTTCGGTTTGCCATCATTACGCCTCATGTAACATTTATGGTTGGGATCCGTGTATGTTCCACAAGGCTTACAAAAAACTTCTCCACACTTGTGGGGTGTGGACCTTTCTCTATAAGAAATCAGTTTCCCACAGTCAAGGCATTTTTTCACAGCTTTGCACCTATCAGCCTGATGGGCGATAAAGCAGTGCTGGTTTCTCAAAGTCAAGTTACATTTTGAGCAAGTTATCCCCCCATGCTCCTCCTTACAGGGAGGCGAGATGGTTTGATAATAAGGACAAAGATTAGAACACCTATGCTCACCCTTATGGTCATAGGGGACATGGCAAGCTTCA
Source organism: Flexamia atlantica (assembly GCA_035578135.1). Lineage (NCBI taxonomy): Eukaryota > Metazoa > Arthropoda > Insecta > Hemiptera > Cicadellidae > Flexamia > Flexamia atlantica. The sequence continues at coordinate 65,975,044 of JAQJVK010000001.1, read as the reverse complement.
CAAAAATAACTACATGCAAAAGCAGCAGTTAGACTGGTGATTACATTGTAGTGGCCATTGTGAAAGATCAAATTGATTTTGAATTTAGGATTGTCTACCCGGCCTTCAAAGTACACATCACGGCCTTTATTATCGTAACTGTACACAGTAATTTTGAAATCTTTTAGCAAGTCCTGAAATTTTTTCAATTCGGGGATACCTGCACCGTCCTCAGAGATCTCCACCCTTGCCATACGAATCAGTTCTTGAGCCATTGTTGTCTGCCTTTTTCTGTCATCTTGACGGATAGCTTTAAACAGAGGGTCTTTGTTTACATGTGCAATCGCTACTACCAGGGCACGGGGGAGACACAAGTTATCTTTGTTTTTTATGACTACAATACCCTTCCTTGCCCTACACTCTTCCTCAAAGGTGTTGTAGAGGCCAGGCCGGGTCCTACCAGAACCGACAGGGAGATTCACTCGGGTACATTCTACTTTAAACGTATCTGTGGACTTGATGGACTCCGAATTTGATTGGACAATACCCCCAAAAATTTGCCAAAGGATATCCTCATCAACTTCCCCAGCAGGGCGAAAAGCAACATAACCCGGATCTTTACTTTTTAAATTTAGACTCTGCAAAGTAAACCCAAGCTGGTCGTTTTCATGGGCTTGTTCTTTCATTTGTTTCACAATTTTAGCAAAACCTTGTCTTAGCCAATCAAACTCACTAGTCTCAGGAGGAGGGTTGGAAAATTTGAAAATGGTTTTAGTACCGTAAAGCCTAAACTTTTTGACATGAGTCTCCTCCTCACTAATTATTTCAACAGGCTCAACAACATTGGACTCCTCCTCCATACTAAATAAAGAACTAGACTCCCCCATCTCAGAATTAATCTCATTCTCAATAATTGAGGGACTAGACTCCAAACTATCAGCCATTTTTTACAAGGACTTAAAAATTTAGGTTATAAAAGCCAATAATTATTAAAAGTACTTTAAAAATTAACTAAACAGAAATTTAAGCTTAAATTTTCTAAGTTCTTTTAGCAAATATCTGGATTAATTATTTAAGTTAAAATTTCCTAAGTTCTTCAAACAAAAAATCCAAATTTATTATTTAAGTTAAAATTTTCTAAGTTCTTTAAACAAAAAACTGAATTAATTCTAAATACTCACAGCCGTATTGCACAATAGAACACGCTAGAACAACACAACACAGACACCTCTGAACAACTCGAAAGCCAGGAACAGAGTGATCGAGGCAAGATGTAAACCGATGGAGGTAAACCAATCAGCCAATAGGATGCCCCGCCCGCTTATTCCGACCACATCTAACAAAGAACCACATCCCGGATGTTGTACCGATAACACTTTTCCTCCCGAGTCATGTGGTTTTCCTGCGGATGTCATGTTGATAACCCGTTCCATTACCCGGAAACCACAAACCACCTTATCTCACCATGTTATCTTTATCATATCCTGCCCAACTGATCATTTTTGAACAAAAAATAAGTTTGCTCATATGAAACGCTTTAAGGGGTCCCAAGCGCTAAATTATAGCATTTAAAAACTACTCCTAAAAAGTTAGGTTGGAAATTAAAAAATTACGTCATCTTTTGACTGACGGATCACGTGACAGATACAGATCACGGAACTGATGACGTCACGGTCCCATGACCGCTGGCGCAGCTGATGACGTCATGGGAAAAACCCCTGCTATCCTCCCGGGTAGACTACTAACAAACCTGTACACAAAAGTTCATCGAGGTTGTGTTTGCTTATTCTTATTGAGGTTGAGATATAAACGCTGACTGTGAAATCAGCTGATTTACAGCAAGGCAACTAGAATTTAGAATACGACGAGTTTCATGGGATTTCTGACCAACTGGTCTTTGGTGTTTGACGTCATAGTTATCTCTCTTGTGTGCCACATTAACCTAATAAGTAACCCTGATTTAGTGATCGGGAATGAAATGAAAGCGGAAATAAACCGTTTTGCGTATTGTTTACAGGTGTGGCAATGTGATTATTTCCATGCAGTGATAGGAAAAATAAATTTATTAAAACCAAAAAGATCCCATTTTCTTAACAGAAACATTTTTATTTCAGAAAATTACTACAAAGTGACAAATGTTATTATTATAAACTAATATCTATATTAAATTAACTAATGTGCTTAAGACCAAGCAATGCGATCAAGGATCACAGGCGGAAAATGACTGTTGTGCGTACCTGGAACAGAACTCGACTGCCTGTCTCATGCCGTGTGCCTCGGCCGATTGGTAGACGGCCGAAATTCACAGATATCCAAAGTCCAGTGCAAAGATCCTTTTATGGTATGCCTGCTTGCTGTTCTTTCTCTTAATGTGTATTTACTTATTTAAAACATATACTGTCTTTAAAATAACCAATCCTCTTCTAAATAACTCTCACTTGATACTTCATTTTTTATAAAATAAAACATTACTTTATCACAGTTATATAAAAGGTCTCTTAAATCTAAACTTAAAAAAAATATGTTACAATATTTTATTTGTTGCCTTTAAAGTACAATCATGTAAGTTTTAACAGTGTAAAACACTGTTTGATTGAAATTTCAATCAATAAAACAACGGATTTTTTATGCCTTGAATATCACCATTTAATCCACCATTGAATAAAACAGTTTCAATTTGATTATCTGGAAAGATAATAATTTAGGAACGGTAAAAAATTATGATAAAATTACCAAACAAGAATAACTGAAAGGAATTTATTTTTACCACATAGCCGACCTTTTCATTAGATAAACTATTATTCACAGATCTCAGTGGATACAATTTCAAGTGATCCTTGGGTCATTTACTCGTCTGCAGTGATCTATGTCGCCGCCGCGGCGCCGGTACGATTTCGTAGCGTGCACGCACCGCGACGGGAGTTAGTGGTCTTTCTTATTCGTGTTATCGTTTTGTGTAAATGTAATTTTTGTAAGTTTAAGTGTATCATGGTGTTAGACTTTCAATTTTAAACTCATGACAAGTCATTGTGATGCTGCCTGATGAAGATGTGGCTGTCGTCACGAAACATGTGGCAGAATGCTTATAAGGAACAGGATGTGGGAAAGGTATATAACAATTTTTAACATTTTAAATCATCAATATCCAGCAGTAGGAAATTTAATTCTGAATATTTCTTTTCGAATCAGGACCAAGCGGAAATTTATTTTATGTAAACAAACAGTAACACCAACGTTTGGTAGAAAGTGGATCAGTTCATCGAGAGCGGAGTGAGGGGGGTGCAGCGAATTTGGATGTGTACGTTAAAGAACGAATTATGGACCGAGTTAGAGAATATCCTACGATAAGCAATCTTTTAGGTCAAATCAGTGTAAGTAAGACAAAAGGTATGACTGTTTTACATGAAAATAAATTCTACCCTTACCATTTTACGAAAGTTCGACGCTTTGAACCTAGTGATCATGCTGCGAGAATGGATTTTTATTTTTATTTTAAACCTAAACTGCCCGTCTCTAAGGGCTCATAAGCCTGTGCGGCGATCTAAAGACAGCGAGGTACCATAGCTGCAGTAGTCATATAGATCAGCCAGAGGTGACCGCTCATGGTGGAACAGGAGTCGCCCGCCGTGCCGCTAGGAACCTTCGAAGTTAAAACCTCTGATGTACCACCTCAGTAGTTATGTCAATATCTATTAAATTCAGAAATCGGACAACATAATTTTTTTCAAAAAAAAAACAAAGTTATTTTTACAGGGAAATGTGTATTTATTAAATTTCTATGACATGCATTTGTGGAGTAATGTGAATAAAAAAACAGGAAGAGAAATTTGTCATTTCAGAAATAGTCCAGTCAAGATGTTCATCATAGGTGGAAAAAGGTTTGAGATGTCTGGATTTGGATATGCTGTTAGGATCAAACAGAAGAGAAAAACACCAATTTTTGCGTAAACGGTAACCTTGTACGACCGGAGGAACGGCAAAAAAATGTTAAAATTATGCACTTTTTATATTTCCCATATATTTCAATTTCTAGCCATTGTAGGTCAAAATGTGCAATTAGCAAAATAATTAGAATAATATTTTCTAGAGATTTGGCACGTTCATTTTTTTGGCAAAATAAAGAGGATACTATTTTCTTCAGCTTTGGTACTTTTTTTGTAGGACTAATAGTACTTGAGCTACAAGGAGTTATTGTACGCAAACCACAAATATCATTTTTCAGTCATAAAGCTTAATATTTTCCGGATGCTTGTTTCTACTGTAATGCGGTTAGTCGTTTCGTGTATCATCAATTATAATAGTACTTCAACATGCTAAGTTTTTATCAGAATCGTTAGAACCTGTTGTGCCGTGCAACGCTACGATTTCCTAAAAATTATATAGTCATGTCCAATAATTTCTTAGCTCGACAATATTGACCAAAGGCCACAACCGGAAGGTTCATGTTTTGACCGTTGCAACACTTAAAAGTTTTCCGTGAGCCTCTTTCTCAATCTTGTCTTGCCCCGGTCGCCGTCTAGGTTGCACCCAGCAAGCACACTTGCTCCGCCAGAAAATATCATCCATGTTCATCCAGCAACGGCGATTAATTATGGCTAGATAAGTCCTAGTATTAAGGGGGTAGCTAGGGAAAGCAAGGATGGGAATTTTAATAGTTAATAAATATGTAGATTCCGACTAATATTTGTGGCTTAGGCCTTGGCCCACGCCATTTGGCCTTCTGCTCTTTACAAAAATTTCAAATAGTAATTATTAGCTACTAGTTACAATAGTTCAGTTTATTTGAGTTTGGCACGCCTAAAATAATTTTATTAGGAATATACCCTTATTGAGTCAGTTTTGAATCTTGGGTTATGTAGATTATGGAATTCACAAAGTCATGTGGTTAGGATAACTGAGGTTATTTATTTTTAGTAATAAATGTAGGTAGGGTTCATCAAAGCTGGCAATGGCGAAGTATATCTGGCAGACGATCCTTTTTCTTTAGGTAAATCCGTTAGCTCCTAGTTTTAGTTTTCCTGGTTCATTCAGTAACCGCCTCCCAGTTGTTCCAGTCCAACCTGTTGATTCCAACACTCAGAAGTGAAATATCCAGTAATACTTTGCATCCCCTCGACCGAATTACCCTTAATAAATAATAAACGCTCTGTTGAACTATACCTATTCCTCACCATAGCTACAAACCTTAACTCTGACGTCCAACTTCACAAATTATCTCTAACCACCTCACCACCACCAATCACAACCATTTTTCATTTCACTTTTTTAGATTTTTCCTGTTTTACCAGTTTACCAAAGGGTGTCCAACTGTGCCACTATTGGCATCTCAGAAGCTATTAGACTTAGAGAAAACATTAAATGGGCGAACTGGAAAATGGCGGCCCATTTACAAGAAAATGCAACTCATACTTTTGGTTGATTTAAACAAGTAGGAGAGGTTTTTTATGGAAGTTTAAAATTTTAGAGGTATCTTGACTTTTTACAACATGACGTGACTTGAATTTAGGATGGGATTGATCAGGCGATCCGACAAAATACAATTATCAACAAGATGGAGCAACTCATCACCTCAACAACGACGTCCGTTATTGTCTGAACTACCCAACATGTATAGTGTATAGGCCGGGGAGGTCCAGTAACGTGGCCTGCGAGATATCCTTTTCTTAATCCCATGGACTTTTTTTATTTGAGGGACTATGAAGTCTAAAGTTTACGCAACTCCGGGTAGTAATGAAGGGTAATTTTTTAACGATATCCTAATAACAGCACAGAAAGTGAGGAAGAAGCTAAGCCATAAAGTGATTTTTGCAGCACTGCGGAAGAGAGTTAGAGCCTGCACGAGACAGAAAAAAGGCTGGAGGACATTTTAAAGATAAAATAAAACAAACCTAATGTTAAACGAGGTAATCACAGTTAGTTATGATTTCCTCTACTTGAATTGGGACAAAATAGATTAGAGGTTCCTGCTACATATGCATTAAAAACAATTAATCATGTGTTTTTTGTTGGATTTTTTTATTTTCCTAAAAAAACATGGTAAGGTGTTGAAACTTTCATAACTCTACTTCAACTGTAACGGATGCAATTTTGTATTGTATATTATGAGAGGTTAGATTTTGAAGCAGTTTCTTATATAATTTGCTTATTTGTGGTATTTTTTTGGATTTTTGTTTGTTGGATAAATTTATTAACTTGCTCCGAAATGTTGGGCTAACCAAAAACTATTTATAATTATTTAAAATTAAACATATACGATGGTGGTAGTGTCAGAGTTTGAAGAATGTATCAAAATATCGCAACGTTTTTAACTTTCTGTACAAATGTAGAGGAATTTTTGAAAACAAAATAATTCGTCTTCAAGTCACTGAGTGAAATGGGAATTTTTTGAATAGTGGATTTGAATAAAAATTGTGATCTTCTATAACCCAAGATAATTTTACGCTAGGTCGAGACCACTCAATATATAAATTACATACAAATTGTCCCTAAAAGCCACTAGTTCATGATATACTGATGGTAGAAATTATTGTAGCGTTTTGACAGATTTCTTCTCCAAGGTGCGCCATTTGGGATTTTAGAGGCTGTAAAAACCTATAATTAAATTCATACATTCAACTGGTATGCTAAAAGTTTATAGTTTTCGAGATATTTTTGGAATAACAAATCGTGCCTATAATCCATGGCGATCACTGGCCAACCACCAACCATCGGGGCTTTTTATGTTCAAATATACATCTAAAAATACATAGTAAAGCGATTTACAGAACTATAAGGTGTATTTCCCTTTATAAGTGATTAAATTGCTGGGCTTAAAGAAAAATAAAATAAAAGGTATGTATTGCGTATTTATCAACTCATCCTAATTAAACTTCTTATTAAGCTACATTTACTTAAGATCTTCTGGATTATGGCCTAAAATATTTAAATTTTGCATTTACTTGGTAGCAAACCAGTATACTCAGCACTCTAAGTTATTCTCATAGAGAATATTTTTTCATGCTTATTTTGGGAATGTAGTAGATTTTTACTTGATTTGGTGCTCCCTCTAAATTATTTATTCAAACATTTGACATTCACTGAGAAAGCATGTCTACTGAATTGGGGATATTTTTTATTGGGGTTTTACAATAATCTTTTAAATACACTCAAATCTTACGTAATTGCTTCAAATTCGAGAGAGTGTGATTTCCGAATGTTAAACGTTCTAACGCTGGATGTTTCATTGTCAGTGTTGCTCCAACTTCTTATCGTCTGTTTATAAGAACATTTGTTAGCCGAGAAGTGGAACTTCGAGGAAGCAATTGCGTTTAGATTAAAACAGGAACAGATAATATGTCTACTGGAGTGAAGTTTAATTAGAACAGTTTCTATTTAGGATTGTTCCTGTTTAAGGCATTATCAATTTTCTAAGCCTATGAGTTCCACCAAAACCTGATTTATCCTTTACTCTTAAAATAAAGTTAACATGTTTTATTACCTGAATATAATGTAGACCAAACGGATAAAAGGTGAAAATAAAATTTTAATCTCCAATATTAGTGTGGATTTCTCTGATAATAAGCGTTGCTTCCATAGGTAAATTTGAGTTGGATGTTGGATGAATAATTTATACGGAACTAATATGGTCAAGCCTTGTTAATGTCAAAGCATTCAAAAGCTGTTGAGCTAGATGAAAAAACTTATCTTTGATGGAAATAGTTAACGATTCTTAACAGAGAGTAAAGTTTACAAATTTATTTTTCAAATTTCGTTGTAATAATTAAATATATCGCAAGTCTGACTATAGCGATCGTATTTTCTATTATGTGTTCAAAGGAAATAGATTTCATACTCGAAACCTCATCATCAGTTCAGAATAAATGTTGCTCAAACTTTAGTGTTGATTATATCCATCCAATATAATTCCGTTTCATATATATTTCATATTTAACAATTAAAACATTTGACCGACATTCAGGTTTGGATTCGATTTGGTTTGAATAATATAATTGAAAATAAAACGTTGGAATAATATAGGCTATATATATATATATATATATATATATATATATATATATATATATATATATATATCCAAAAAGGCATTGTAAATCGATTTACAGAAATATATAAGGTGTGTTTCCCTTTATAAGTGATAAAATTGCTGGGCTTAAAGAAAAATGTAAAAAAATGGTATATATTGTTATAACGCTACAGTTACTTAAGATTATGACGCGTTTAATATATATATATATACAGTGCTTGATTTATAAAAATTGAGGTACCGGAACTGTAATTTACCAGGTTGTACATAGCCCCCCCCACTCCGTTCTTTCCTTCAATAAAGTTATTATGTGTCTCTGTGAATAATATGTCGTTTTAAAAATTCACATTTTATTTAACTCAGATTTTAAAATAAGTTAATTTAAAACCAATGAAGCATTATCAATTTTACTAACGAATAAATTCTTTATCTACGACCATTGCAATTAGCACCAATTATGGTATTACAATAAACATTATAATGATATACATTAAAACACCATAAACCAAGCAGTACTCTAATGACGACTTTAGAGTACTGGAGTCACTTTAGAGTACTGGTTCTAGACCAATGAGAGCTCGGCATTTGACGGAAGTAGTGTCATAATAACAATTACGCAATTCGCACATCAGCTGATTGTTGCATTACGATTCATGTTTGAGTTTACTTATCCCATCAGCTGATTGTTCCACAGCGATTCATGATTCAGTCTGCTTATTTTCCTAACCTCAAATTTTAGTTGACCTATTCCATCATTAGTAAAAGTCATGATTTGTTTAACTTCGGGGGAAATTTTGTCGTATATTGTTGGTCGTAAATAAAATAGTGTATGCAACGATTGTATTATGCCTTTTTACCACTTTAAAAAACTACTCGCTTCGCTCGTGTTCTAACTTACATCTCACTCGTGGCTTAAAGGCATTCATTATACAATCGTTGCATAAACTACTATTAACGAAATTTTAGAATTTTTATGATGCCTTGTGCGAGTGTTCGGGTCTTTTTAGCGTTTTCAAAATTTGGCTTAGCTCATTACACTAGACAAAAGAGCGCTAATTTCAGGCCGAAAGTCCAAGCCTAATTTCCGTTCATTTTAAACGATCGGTATTTTCGGTAAAAGTAATCCGGTCGATTACACGCGATCGTTCCTTCCGACAAATACCCCTGCCGGTTACAAATGATCCTCTCTTTTTTTTTTTTTTTTTTTTTTTCTTTTGCCAATTGGCGGCCTGAAATTAAATTCATGAGGCCTCGATGTACACTTTTGGTTGTGCCTTTCTTTCTAGTTTGTTAGCTGTAATTGAAATTGTTATTTAATAATTACAATTAATTGGACTGAAAATTTAAACAATTTCCATGAAAATACCCTGTTGATTTTTTTTAAATTTTGTTAGTAAGGAACAACTATGTAGTATATGTTTGTATGTAATTTGTTAGTAATAAAAGATCAGGAATCTAATCAGTGAAAGGATTTAGAGGAGGGAAGGTGTAGGAATTTCTTCTCTGCTTGGGGCCGCTCAAGCAATGTCCTAACCCGAAAAAGGTTGGCCACGGAAAGAAGCACCAATGGATTGAGATTACACATATGTAAACAATTATGTTGTGTTATGTAATGTTATGTGCTTGCACTCATATCCTTCTTTTAATAGATTGGAGAAATCGGTTTATTTCTAAGTAAATGTCAGTATCCTGTAAGCTTATAATTCTGTTTAAGTTCTCTGTAAAATGATTACTTAATTCTTTTGTCTTCTTTAGATATTTTTCTCTCTCATAGTTATAATGAGGACAATGCATAATAATGTGTTCAATTGTTTCATTCGTACCAAGTGAACATTTAAGACATAAGGCTGTAAAATAACATTTCATTTTATATAAACAAACATTCACATTTGCATGACCAAATCTAATTCTACATATATTGACGATTTCATTTCTAGACATATTTGAGGATTTAAACCATGGATACTGAGTAAATGATTTATTTATGCTTCTATACCATTGAGCTTTATTTGTTGTTGTTAAATTGTTTGTCATTGCGTTTAAGTTTCTTTTTTTCTGAAAAGATTTAAAGTCATCGGTTGTAATGTAGAATTCACGAGAGATATGTTCATTATGGATCGAGGTTTTAGCTAGTTCATCGACCACCTCATTAGCTCTTATCCCAACATGACCAGGTATCCACTGTAATGTGTACCTGTTCGTAGAATTATTATATATCTCATATATTATATTTATTATCATATCTTTGAAATTTGAGATACCTTGGATGACACATTCAATATTTTTAATAATTGATTGACAATCAGTACAAATGACTATGTCCTTATTACTAAGACTCCGAGTGTATTCTAGGGCTTTGTAAATAGCAAACATTTCTGCAGAATAGCTAGATACATTTTTATCTAGTTTATATTGCAAAATGGTATTATTATTTGGTATATATATAGCGGCACCTGTGCATTCGGATGACTTTGACCCATCTGTATAAATAATGAATTGGTGCTTATAGGTTAGGTTAAGCATTGCATACCATTCCTGTTGTATGATTGTATTATTAAAACTCTTGTCAATTAGTTTGTTATTAACAAGTACATTGCATTGTAAATTCAATTTGATTAGTTCCAGAGGAAGTGGGAAGTCATTTGGAGTTGAGAATTCATTGTATAGGTTGTTAGGTGGATTGATCGTTTGAGCAATAGTTATTGGTTTAACATACAAGGGTGTTCTCTTTTTACCCCAAAAAGGGTTATTGTCAATGAGTAGTCTCAAATATAATATATTTTCATAACTGGGATGTTGTGGGTGAGTCATGATTTTATAGATAATTCGTTCAGCAAGTGTTAACCTTCTCAACTCCAGAGGTACAATAGCACATTCTGTTTGGAGTGCTATAATAGGAGTTGTTTTAAATGCTCCTGTAGCAATTCTTAATGCCTGGTTTTGAACCACCTCCAGTTTGTTGAGGACATTTCTCGGAGCATGTCCATACAGAAAAGAACAATATTCAATTTTGGCCCTTATTAGGCTCGTATATATCTTAAGGATAAAATCAGGATTGGCCCCATTTCTGTTGCAGGCTAACATCTTTAATATGTTTAAGTCTCTAAAACATTGAATATGTAATTGGTCAATATGTTGTTTAAAGGTAAGTTTATTATCTATTAATATACCTAGGAGTCTTACTTTGTCATCAACCTTGATTAATTGTCTGTCTAAATAATAGTTGGTATTCAAGTCTGGTAAAGACCGTTTTCTTGTGAATATTGTAATTACACTCTTGCTCGGATTAATATCTAGGTTTAGCAATTGAAATTCTTTATTTATATTATTCAGTGCATTTTGCATATCATGATGTAATGTATCATGGTTCTTACTTGACACAAACAGAGTTATATCATCAGCATATTGTAGAGAATGTACATTTTGAGGCAGACAATGATTTATATCTGAGATATAGATGGCGAAGAGAATCGGGCTCAATACACTGCCCTGCGGAATTCCTCTACATGAGGTCCTTGTGATTTCATGAGTCGGCAGTTTAATAGTCAATTTCCGATCCACCAGCCATTTATGACAGTGTCTAATAAATTTAGCTGGGATGCCTTTGACATACATTTTTGACCATAACTTCGGCAAGTAAACATGATCATAAGCACTGGATATATCTAAGGCTGCCAGTATTGCAGTTTCATTATGGGTGAGAGCTATTTGTAAATTAGATATAAACTGTATCATGTAATCAGCACAGCCTAAATTCTTCCTAAAGGCAAATTGGGTATCAGGAATAATCTCAAGCTTATCTACCAACCAACTTAATCTGTTTTTAATCATTGTATTCATAATTTTAATAAAACATGATATCAAAGAAATAGGCCTATAAGAATTTTCTTTGTCCTTATCTTTTCCTGGTTTCAAAAGTGCAACAATTTTAATTTGTTTCCATTCCATAGGTAGTCCCATCTTATCATTCCAGATATTATTATAAATTTTTAATAATGTATTTAAGGCATTCAAAGGTAAATTTTTTATCATGGAATATGTTATGCCATCCATCCCAGGAGATGTATCGTTTTTCTTTGATTTCAAAGCTTTCATTAATTCTTGCATATTGAAATCAGATTCTAATGGGTGAACATTACTGTTGATGGTTGGGGCTATGATTTCAATTTTTTGAGGTACGTGGTCTGGTATGATAAATTGCATGAATAGGTTACACAATTCGTTGTTATTTACTATTTGAGATTTTTCTGGTGTTATATTCGAATTTTTAAGCTTCTTAACTATTTTCCATGCATATTGGGTCGAAGATTTGCCACCAATTCTTTGACACAATTCCTCCCAGCCCTTATTTTTAGCCGCCTTTATTATTTCTTTAGCCTTGAATTGAGCTAATTGATAAAGGCGGTAATTCATTGGTGTCATATTTAATTTAAAATTTTTAAAAGCTAAGCGTCTATATGCAATGGCTTGCTTACATTGTACATTCCACCAAGGTTTAGGTTTAAAACCTGCCTTGGAAGAATTCATAATAATGTCTGGAATAGCCTTATCTGATGATTTTTTAATTACCTCTACAAGATAATTATAATGCATGTCTGCAGATATGTTATTGAACTTATCTATTTCTTCCTTTATTAATTGTGCATACAAATTCCAGTTAGCTTTTTTAATATTTTTCTTAAAATGAAACTGATTCATTGTTGAAATGTTATATACAAATTCGAATTGCATATAAATAGGAAAATGGTTACTACCCATGGGGTCACTTAAAACTTCCCATTTTGTGAGGTGTGCGTATAAGTCCGGTGTAGCAAAAGTTAAATCTATCACAGATTGTCTATGAAACATACTTGGAATGATTGTGTATGAATTGTCATTAACCATAATAAATTGACTCGTAGAGTATTCTCTAAAAATATCGTTACCACGAGAATTCGCATCATGGCAAAACCAATATGGATGATGCGCATTCATATCACCACAGATTAAAGCATAGTCATTATCCTTATTAAATAAGTTGTTTTTCCAGAAGTTTGAATCAATTTTACCATCTGTGCAATAAATGTTGTAGATAGTAAATGGTTTATTGAAACCATTAATTTTGATCGCCATCATTTGAACTTTGTTATTATTAAATTCAATAATTTTATCAAAAGGGATTGATTTATGGATTATGGTGGCAATTCCACCATAACCATCATATCTGTTAACTTGTATTATATGGTAATTGCAATCTGATAATTTAAAGTTGTCATAAAGCCAGGTTTCTTGAAATAATCCAATATGAATCTGATTGTTATTGAAATATTGACAGATCTCTGGCCATTTGGGTTTCAGAGATCTGCAATTCCACTGTAATATATTTAGTTTATGAAGTGCCGTGTTGTTTTTTGTCTGGTGGGACAGCAGCACTGGTGTTTTTATTTAGCGTTAAATTGTTTGTCGAGTTGCTTTTATTAGATAAAATGTTAGTTTTAATGTCAGGAATAGGGCTATTAATAAAAGTAGCAAGTAAATCATCCATTTGTTTTTTTGTTGTGATATTACTGTTTTTAAATTTGTTTCTAATTTCAGCGACTCGAGCGTTAAGAAGCGATTTTAGATACTCACTTCTCTCTTGAGTAATTTCTGGGGGATTAGGTTTAGTTGTTACATTGGGTTTAGTGATGTTACTTATGTTTTGTCGTGAACTCGTGGGGCTAGATCGAGGAGTTGTATTTTTTGATCTATTAGCTGTATTAGATAATGGCTTTCGGAATTGGAGTGGCGTATGTGGAGCAGCATTAACCGATGGAGTTTCAGGTACAGTAACTAGTGGTAAATACCTGTTTGAGAGAGGAGTTTGACTAGTATTTAATGAAATTTCTGGTAGGGCTGGATATTCAGTAAGATTTGTTAGTTCCAAAGATCTGGTTGCTTCTGCAAATGATTGTGTTCTTTTTGAGACGCCTTTGACAAACTTATACGTGATAGGGAAGAATTTACTGGCTGTAAAATAGTCTTCCCTCATTAGGCTCATCCTTTCTTTTATTTTCTTTTGCCTGATGTACTCAGGACAGAATTTAGAATTGCTACTATGGGGGCCTAGACAATGAACACATTTACGTGGAAGTTCACACGGTGAAGAATGAAACTTGTCACCGCAGTCTCTACAGATTCTGGTGTTTTGGCAAGGGGAATTGGCTACATGCCCATAGGCAAAGCAACGGAAACATTGTTTGACAGGAATCATGTAGGGCTCAATTTGGACACGAACATAGTTTAAGGAGATGTATTCAGGCAAGGTGTCAGAATCAAAGGTAATTTTTACAAAATGGGTGTCCTGTAATTGTTGATTGACTCTCCGCTTAATACGGCTAACTTCAAGAATGGGACTGTTGCAAACAGAATCAGTAAGTATCTCAGATTCAGGGATTAGAGGATCAATATTTGCGACACCATATGTGTACACCCTAATAGATGGAATGAAAACATTGAAGTGAATAAGATGTTGTGATAAGATTAGGTCATTTGCAGATTGATAAGACTTGCAGAACACAGACACGTTGCGGCCAGATCTTTGGATGTAATCAATGTCAGTATGATGATTTTTAATGATTTTTCCTATCTGGAAATGATTGAGTTTTGCTTTATTTTTGTCTTGGATTATTATTTCAAATGGACCTTTATTATCTTTTTTATATAATCTTATCTGGTTTGATTTTTTTGGGTTTTGGTGGATTTAGGTTTTCATTACTTTTATTTTCATCATTTAGTTGATCATCATGTTTACGCTTAATATTCTTTTCATTGTCAGAATGGTTTGATTCATTATTTGTCGGCAAAATTGAATTAATAGCTATTTCGGTTTCCATTTGTAGGTTATTCATGTGGTCGGCTAGACCTGACGACATGTCAGGACCAGCCGTGTCTTGTACGGATAAATGGGCCAGAAGTGTGTTTTAAGTATGTTAATGGAAGGAAGATATAAATAATAAGGTGTGCTACTTGATAGAAAAGGACAGTAGTAAAAGTATTTACATAGTAAAATTACCCAAAACTGTGTTGAAGTAGTAACGGGAAAATTAGAAAGGCACAACCACAAAATTTTGAACTATCTCACAGCACTGCCGAAGTACGAATGATGATGATCCTCTCTTCTGGCGAATTCTCCGGTCGATCAGACGCGATCGTCTCTTGCGGTATATTCCCCAGCCGATTACCCTCGATCGTCTTGTGCGGCAAAGTCTCCGTCCGATTACACGCGATCGTCTCTTACGGCAATTACTCCGGTTGATTACACACGATTCTCCCGTATGGCAAATTCTCCGGCCGATCATACGCGATTGTATTTTGCGGCAAGTTATCCGTCCGATTACAAGCGATCGTCTCTTTCGAAAACTCCGGCCGATTACACACGATCGACTCTTTTGCTCTTTTGGAAGAAAGAGGTCCCGGAACGCCGTTCCGCCGCGTTCCCCCGCAAATCAAGCACTGTATATATATATATATATATATATATATATATATATATATATATATATATTAGGGATGGTCGGGTCCCGAAATTTCGGGAAATTTTCGGGAAAATTAAATTCCCGTTTTTCGGGCGGGATTTAATTTACTTAGGGAAATTTTCCGGGTGTAGCTTCGCAAACCTCGTGATCGGCTGCAGAAAACGATCTTGTGTATTTTCCGATCGCGAATAAACAGCAAATCCAGCTTTGCAAAACTCGCGATCGTCCGTTAAAAACTATCGTGCGTATTTGCCGATCGTACATAAACGGCAAATGCGGCTTTGCAAATCTTTTGATCGGCCGCGAAAACCATCGCGCGTATTTAACAGACGCGGATGAACGACAAAAATAGATTAGCGTTGTTCGCGAACGGCCGCGAAATACGCTAGCGTGTGACTGCCATCACGGATTAACGGCCGATGAAGCTTTACGGAACTCGCGATCGGCCGTGAAAAACGATCGCGCATATTTACCGATCACGAATAGACGGCAAATCTAGTTTTGCGGAATTTACGAACGGTCGCGTCTTTGCCGATCGGGGATTAACGGCCGATGTTGCTTTACGAAACTCACCATCGCGCGTATTTGCCGTAAAAGTCTGAAAAATTTATATTTTTAGCGAATTTCCCTTATAGGGAAGAAGCTATTACCGTAAGGCTCATGGTAAGACCTAAGCCCGAGACCATTTTAACTTTTCGTTTTGGGGCCCCCAGAAGCAAAAACCCCCATTTCTTCGAATTTATATATAATATATTATATATATCTATGTGTCTGTTAGCACGATAGTGGCCGTAAAAATGGTCCGATTTTTATGAAATTTGGTACAGACTTGTAAAGTGGCAATCGATTGGACGAGTTCGTAAACCAACCTGTTCGGACCACCGGAAGGGGGGTTAAAGGAGGATAAACACCCCAAAAATGGGGTTTTGTTTTTTTTTTTACATAGAAAAATAAAAATAATCCAATTTTGGTTAGTACCAGTGAATTCAGCTCAAAAAACAACCAATTCAGTATTTTCAACCATTGCTCTATGTCCATTGGTTACCGAGATAGTGAAAGTGGTAAACACAATACATTGTCCCAATATTAACCTTATGGGAAATGAGTAAAATTCTATATCTCGCTTATTTTTCAACATATCTGGATAAAACTTGGTTTGTGGCTTCATCTAGATGAGATCTATTGTATATTAGTCTAAAATCCTGGATATTTCCATTTTTATGGCAGCAAACCTGCATACTCATTCCCCATGTTATCCTTATGGGAAATAAAAAAAAGCTATATCTTCCTTATTTCTCAATATATCTTGATAAAACCTGGTATAGGAATTCTTCTAGTTCAGATCTACTTATTGAAATAAAATCACCCTGTTTTAACATACCTGTCGTGTGTGTGTGTGTGTGTGTGTGTGTGTGTGTGTGTGTGTGTGTGTGTGTGTGTGTGTGTGTGTGTGTGAGACATGTTGAGTGGTAATCACTCGAACGAGTTCGTGAACCAGCCCGTTCGGACCACCGGAAGGGGGGGGGGTAAATGGAAAAAACAAACAAAAACAAAAACAAGCAAACAATTTAGTATTTGTCCGGTGGTCCGAACGGGCTGGTTCACGAACTCGTTCGAGTGATTACCACTCTACACGTCTGTACCAAATTTCATTAAGACCGGGCCATATTTACAGCCTCTATCGTGTTAACACACGCACGCACACACACACACACACACACACACACACACACACACACACACACACACACCCACACACACACACAAATATATATATATTTGTATATATACAGAAGGTGTTTTTTGCTTCTAGGGGCCTCAAAACGAAAAAGTTATCATAGTCTGGGTCTTAGGCCTTACTAAAAGTACTACGGTAACAGCTTCTTACCTACAGGGGAAATTCGCTAAAACAAAAAAAAATAAATAAAGTGGCGTAAAGAGAGCTTTTTGAAATAAACAGTGTGTTATGCCTGTTTTGGGAACGTAAACAAAAATGTTGAAACATGTGTTGAGCCTCCTTAAGGATTATCTTGGATTATTACAAATCTTGGAACTGACTGAACTCGGTTTCTTCCAAATGTGTGTCAATCACCCAGTGCATTTTGTTGAAAACGCCCATCTATTACTGTCAGCTACCCCATAATTACGTGAGTCGTGAGTCTTAAATAATGAAATGTTATTTACTATTATATTTTGTTTAAATTATCAATATCAAATTTATTGCTGTGAGCCTTGTATGTTATAAGCTGTAAACTTTATCAAATTGGAAACAGCTTGGAGGAAGCAACTCGTGTCGTTGACAGTGGAGACAAATTGTCCAAGTTATTTCCCTCTCTCTCGAAATGGGCTTAGGTGAAAGAGGGATGACCTGAGGACAATAATCAGAAACCAGTAACTCATATAAACTAAATTGGTTGGGTAAGGAAAAGAATAAAATACATTCGGTTAATATGACACAAAACCGAGGAAATAAATCATTATTGTAAAATACAATGCAGTATTATAAAAGTTGAAAAGAACATTATAATCTCCAATATTAGTGTGTATTTCTCTGATAACAAAAACAAAGGTAAATTTGAGTTGGATGTTCATAACACGTCTCTGTTAACTTAATACCCATAAGGATACCATTGGGACAACGTACTGTGTTTACCACTTTCGATATCTCGGTAGCCAATGACATATAGCTTTACAAATATTTTCACCGTACGTCAGTTACTGCCGTAGTTTTAATATTCAAATTTTGAGTCATTGTGTCATTTGCAATCAATAGGAGGGTTACATAGTGTAACAATGAAAAAAATATCAAGAAATGCCCCCGTTGTAGCAGACCTGCGTACTCAGCGAATTTCAAAAGCAAAAGAGCATTTTTCAATACAACTTAGGCGGATTTAACATGTTTTGGTTTAGTTCCAACATGGCGAATGAATATTCAGGTTTGCTCCAACAGGTATGTTAAAAGGGAGTGGTTTTAATTAAATGTTTAGTAGATCTGACCTAGATGAGGCCATATACCGAGATTTATAAAAAAAAATATTAAGAAATAAGGAAGATACACATTTTTAGCGAATTTCCTTAAAAGGAATAAGCTATTACCGTAGGTCTCATGGTAAGACCTAAGCCCGAGACCATGTTAACTTTTCATTTTGGGGCCCCCAGAAGCAAAAAATACTATTCGTTCGAATTTTTATATATATATATATATATATATTGATAAATGAGGATCACTGATTAGGGCTACTATTAAATAAGTAATTAAAGTTAACATAAGTACCCTGTTTTAAAAATTATTTTATTCGCACTAACGCGTTTCAACTATAATAGTCATGATCACAGTGCTACATTTTTTACATAACCTTATTCTATCAATTAATTAAATATTATCCTTAAAATTTCATACAACAGTCAGCTGTTCACTATTCTAATCTTTCATGGTGCAATTGGTCTTTTTATATTTATAATTTTATCGAATATGGAGTTTTTCTCTTTTTTCAGTGTTGTGTTTAAAATATTATTTTTATCCTTTTTATAGCTTTCGTACACATAATATTCCTCTTTAATATTCATTTTGTGTCCTTTTTAAATTACGTCAAGAATGAACATGTTATTTTCATAATTCTTGTATTTATGGTCTGTTCTTAGAATATGGTCGGCGAAATTGGATTTTTGTGTCGTTTCGTTGTTCGATTTAACTGCCTGAATATGTTCTTTGAATCTGCGTTTGAAATTTCTGCCAGTTTGGCCTATATAATATTTCGGGCAATCGCTACATTTTATTTTGTAAATGCCGCATTTTTCACATTTGTCTGTATTGTCGTGTACTTTTGAAAATTTGTTGATTTAATCAAAGGCGTTGTTTCTTGTTCTATATGCTGTTTTATAATTCGATTCTCAAAAGTTTTTCCGATAGTTTTATTCATTGTTGTGCTATATGGTAGGCATAAATAATGGGTTTTTGATTTGCTCAAATTTAAGTTGTTATTGTTATTTTTCTTTATTTTATTTCTTATCATGTTGTCAACTAAATTTGTCTTATATCCATTAATTTTTGCAAGTATTTTTATCGTTTCTTTTTCTCTGTTGTAGTCTTTTTTGTTCATAGGAATATTAATCATTCTGTTAATAAGACTATGGAAAGTTGCCATTTTGTGCTGCCATGGATGGTTAGAACTTGCTGAAATTATCAAGTTAGTTTGTGTAGGTTTTCTGTAAATTTTGAATATGTGTTTTTTGGTTTTCGTTTTTGATTGTTCTATCTAAAAAGTTGATTTCAGATTTTTGTACCTCCATAGTAAACTTTATGGAGTTGGAAATGGTATTTAAGTATGTAATTAGTTCATCTGGAGTTTGTTCGTCATTTTTATATAGGTAAATAATGTCATCCACGTATCTATACCAGTAAATAATCTTATTTTTTAGAGGATTTGATGTGTTTATAATTTTAGTTAACTCTAAGTGTAGTAAGTATATATTAGCTAGTAAACCTGACAAAGGTGAGCCCATGGCCAATCCTTCTTTTTTTTGTAGAATTCCGATTCATATTTGAAATAGTTCTGTTTGACTGTTATTTTTGTAAGTGACATTATATCTTGAATGCCTCTCTTAGATAGATTGATATTTTGTGATAAATTGTCTTCGAGAATTTTCATTGTTTCATCAACTGGTATGTTTGAATACATGTTGGTAATGTCAAATGACACAAAAACTGAATTCTCTGGTATGTCAATATCTGTGATATTGTCGACTAATTCATAAGTGTTAGTTAAACAACAGTTTTCTCTTACATGGATGCAGTTTTTTATCTTATTATTGAGGAACTTTGATAAATTATAACAAGGTGCATTGCAATAATTTACTACAGGTCGTAAAGGAATATTTGTTTTATGTGTTGTAGGTAGACCTTTTAGTTCTGGGGCTTGTGGTTTAATCATTTTCAGTTTTATTTTCTCCTTATTTGTTATTAATTTGCTGTTGGAGATAATTTTATTTGTTTCTTTGCTATATTCTAGTGTAGGGTCACGAATAAGTTTTTGAAATGGGTTATTATTAATAAATTCATTTACCTTTTAATTATAAATATCTTTCTTTAATATCACTGTTGTATTGCTTTTATCCGCTTTTGTAATAATGGAATCATTTGATTTTAGTTTATTTGCAATACTTTTTATTATTCATTTCTGTTTTCGCTTTTCAAATTTTCGTTTGTTGTTTTGTTTGAATGTTAGTTTTTTCAAGTTCATGGATAAAGTTATGTCGTATAATTTCTTGTTCGTCTTTATTTTTATTTCTAATAGTTGCTTCAAAATCAAATAGTTGATCTTCTAGTACATTAGGTTGAAAATCTAAATTGATATTATATTTTATTGATTTATTCAACATATCTGTTTCTTTTTTTGTGAATTCAATATTTGTTAAGTTTTCAATATTTGAGATGGTGTTATTGATATTTTCTTTATTTATGATTGGTCTTTGTTTTGATATTAATTCTTTAATCATTTTACTGTGTTTTTCTACTTTCTTTTTTAGCATGGGTTTACACCATTCATTTATATATTCTTTGAATTCTTCAACAGAATCAGGGTGAAATTTGGTATTCATTTCTTCTTGAATTGATTTTAATTCATTTTTTAAAGAATTAAGTTTTGCATGCCCCTAGGAAAATTTGCTTGATCAGACTTGATCAAATTTAATCATTTTTGATCAAGCAGGATCAAAAATGAACAAATTTGATCAGATTTGTTCAAATAACCTGATCAAGCCTGACTCGGTTGTTCAAAACTGATCAACTAGCCTGATCAGGCCTGACCTGGGTGTTCCTAATTCTTCAGGAATTTTTGATCAGGCCTGATGTTACAGCTTGAATTATCAGATTTGATCAGACCTGATCAGGCATACTGATCAGGCCTGACAGGAGTGTTCAAATTTCTCCAAGATTTGGTCAGACTTGATCAGGCATATTTAATCAGGCCTGACAGGATTGTTCAAATTTTGTCAGGATTATTTTATAAGGCCGGATGTTATAACTTGAATGGTCAGATTTGGTCAGGCATACTGTTCAGGCTTGAATAATAGAAATATTATGTTAAGAATGTCAAAATTTATCAAATGACCTAAGGAAGAATATCAAATTAGCTGTATAATATTTAATTTAACATTTATTAAAGTAATAAAACCTCTTACAACAAAAAAAATATTATAATAGCGAATTTCCCCTATAAGGAAGAAGCTGTTACTGTAGGTCTCATGGTAAGACTTAAGCCCGAGACCATCATAACTTTTTCTTTTGAGGTCCCCAGATGCCAAAAACACCATTCGTTAAGTTTCATAAATATATATATGTTAGCAAACCAGCCCGATCGGACTACCAGAAGGAGGGTAAAGGGGGGTAAACCCCCCAAAAATGGGTTTTTTTGAGTTTTTTACACATAAAAATAAAAATAATCCAATTTTTATTAGCACCATTGAATTCAGCCCAAAAAACAAACGATTTAGTATTTTGAATCACTGCTCCATGTGCTCTATGTCCATTGGTTACCGAGATATTGCAAGTGGTAAACACAGTACGTTGTCCCAATGTTAACCTTATGGGAAATAAGTAAAATTCTATATCTCATTTCTCAACATATCTTGTTAAAACTTGGTAAATCGCTTCTTCTAGGTCAGATCTACTAAATATTGAATAAAAACCACCCAGTTTTAATACACCCGTAGCAGCAAACCTGCATACTCATTCCCCATGTTATTCTTAAGGAGCTTACAAAAACATGAAAAATCTCGCTATGTTGGATTTAAATATGTTTTTTTGTATTTGAAATTCGTTGGGTATGCAGGTCTGCTGCAACGGGGGTATTAAACTATTTTTACCCTGTTTATATACTCCATAGGCGGCAGTGAACATAAAAAATTAAAATTTATGTCTGTTACATGCCTTAAAACCTGTTCAATAAACCTTAAAAAAATAATAAAAAAATTGAAAAATAATATTAAAAACTTTTTATATCTTTATACACTACAAAAATTATTTTTAATGATGATATAAATGAAGGTCTACTTTAAAATATAATTTTTGTCATATAACTTTTGCAAACATTCCTAAGACAATAAACGTTTAATTATTCATATTCCTAGAAATACAATTAATTGTTATATAATAGTTGATTTACTTTAATATAAACATATATATATGTCAAGTTTCAAACTCAACATTCGTTCTCGAAGAGGTTGTAGTGGCAGCCCTGCCAGCCTTAGCCCTACTCACTCCTTTTTTACTGGTTTAGTTTTGATTTGAATTAATTTTTGTGTAGACGTTAAACTAAATGCACAAGCCCTAGAGATAACTGTTTTATCTTTACATGCTTAAATTGCTTTGTAGTTTTGTTTGAGTTTAAATCCTTTTCGGGTTAGGATTTAAATTGTTATTTAAGCAAAGTTGCATGAACGTTATTACAGTGAAGTTGTGGTTAGGAAATGAGGGAGCTCTCTATTTGGCCATAGAAAGATAATAGACCAAGTTAGTTATTGTCAAAGCATTCTTGAGGTTAAAAACTCAGTAAGTAGACATCTTTATGCTATAAGTATCAAGCAATTTAAAATTTTGTTACTCAAAAGGGGGGTAAGAGTTTCATATCTGATCTTCTGCCTTTACAGGTTATGTTTATACTACTTATTGTTTATACGTTTTGTCTAGGTTTAGTATCTGAACTTCTCAATGTGATTTAACATGGGCAAAGATCAGTTTTGTTTCAGTTTAGGTTCCGTTAATTCGATATAAACTATCAAAACCTATCGTGTTTAACTCAATCGATGTGTACTGTTTCAACAATCGTCGTGAATCAACAGCCCTAAAACTTACTATTAATGAAAGTTAGGCATAAAATTAACTGTGAAAAAATTTTCATCTGCCTTAGCTCTGTTAGTTAATTTCCCGTAATATCTCACCATTTGTCACTCTAAAGAAAATTTAAAAAAAATTAATGTTTTGAGTTTAACTGTGTAGGCTGATACTTAATTTTAAGTATGTTTATACTATTTTTACAAAGATAAATTATTAAATATTGATAAAAGTAAATACAAATAATGTATTAAACTGCCCCGTTTCAATGAATGAAAGTGCCACAAGTGTGGTTATGTTATAAATTACCATATAACTTTTTTATAAGTTAAAATTCGAGATCTACAGTTAGTGTGTATATGTAGTCCAAAACATTGAGCTGTCTAATAATGCATAAATAACAGCAAAAATATAAAAACAAATTAGGCCTACTTTAACCTCCCTTTTCCCAGATAGTCATAAGAAACTTTTTTCTCCGATTCCAGTAAATGTTAAATATCTCCCAATTGAAATACACTGCAGAATTGAAACTTTTATAGGTAGTAGTACATGATGAGGCCTATAGGTGGTATGAATGATTTGTTTCCTGCTCTTCTGTCTTCTGTTAGGCGGGAAATTTAGAGTGCTATGAAGGTGCCCCTGTATGAAACTGCCCCACTCTCCCCTAAGCTAGCCAAAAACTAAATTATAAGTTACTAACATAAATTTACTGAACAATTTAGGCCTACCTTATTTCTTATCATCCACCATCTTGTGCAGATTCTATCGATGGTAAATTTCCATTGAGTAAAAACAAGTCGGAAATAAATAAAATAGAATCGGTTGTTGAGTTCTACCCAACAAACTATATAGCCTACCGAAGTTCGTCTACTTTCGATTTTGTTTTCTTTGAAATGAGATGTTTCTGTTTCTCTGCTGTTTTGTTTGAAATGTGTCTGCTTTAGAAACGAACGGCAGAAGATCAGATATGAAACTCGTATTGATCGGATTACTGTTTATTTGCTGTGTTTTTGTTTTATGAAAAAAATCCATTATCTGCCCACAACTTACAATATTTCCAATATAGGCCTAATGTAGGCCTAATATAACATAAATAGGATGTGTACTTAGCTAATTACAGGTATAAACACAAATCATAGGCTAGAAACATATTTATTTCAAATAGGCCTACAGTTTGAATGTATAACAGAGCGTTATCTGTTTAGGCCTATACTTGAAAATACTTGAAATAGGCCTACTTGAAATTATATTTATTAGGGTTCATAGCCTATGGATCGTTATTTGACATTATTCATTTAATTAAGGCTTACCTTACGATCCAATAATAAGTTTTTTTGAGACCTAGGTTTCAGCGTCGAAACGCTATCATCAATCCTTATCAGTTTACAGGCCCATGTACAACAAGTAAAATATATAGAGATATGTACAGTTTATCATAATACAAATTAGTTATAAATACATAACTTTTATATAAAATGTATAAATACAATGTTAACAATATATGTGAATACAAATATTTTATAAAGTAGTAAAAAATATAAGGGCAGAAGAATAAAGGTTATACACTGATATATCTAATTTGTAAAAGAGGATGTTGGTGTATATATTTGTAGCTAAAGGACTCGGATCCTGTTGGACCGTTTAACATGAAAATTAGTACATATATATATATATATATATATATATATATATATATATATAAAACTAGCTGATCAACACGGTTTCACCCGAGGAAAAACATAAAAACTCCCTCTGTATTTTTTTAGGATTTAATTTGTCATACTTTTTAAGGTTGCCATGACAACCTTACATCCTTCCCTATAATTTAACATTAAAACTTTGAAGTACCATAGGGCGAAACCCTTTGGGAATTTTGTAAAACCGTTTCTTAGTGTGCATCTAAAACCCAAGAGTAACACATGTGCCAAATTTCAACTCTTTAGGTCATATAGTTTTGGAGATTTGCTGTCTGCAAGAAAACCCCTTCTCCTTTATATATATAGATTTCACAGAAAAGGTTTGGGAACTGTATTAGAACTCTTCGTGAATAACAGGTTAGACAACTACATAATTAAACCGTATTAATGCGTACAATTTTTTTTACAAAAACATTAAACATAACATAACATTAAAATAAACCCCTGGTTTAAACTCATAAATCTTACAAAAAATTTAATTTTATGGTATAATTATTAAGCACTTCTGAACAAATCTGATGAATTTTTGCCTGATCAAATTTGATCAGATTTGATGGTCAAAAGTCCCAAAAACCATATTTTTCTGATCAAAACTGATCAGGCATGCATGATTAAACCTGAATAATGCTGACCAAATCTGACCAAGTATCAGAACGAAACTGATCAACCTTGATCAGTCTTACCTGATCAAACCTGATCAATCCTGTAGGAGCACCTGAACAAATCTGATCAACCTTGATCAGCATTACCTGATCAAACCTGACCAATCCTATAGAAGCAACTGAACAAATCTGATCAAGCTTGATCAACCTTACCTGATGAATCCTGAACTAAACTGATCAACCTTGATCAGCCTGAACAAACCCCTGATCAGATCTGATCAGATTTGATAGTCAAAAGTCCCAAAAACCCCGCAAATTTGATCAGTTTTGATCAAGGTTTGTTCAGGTTCTGATATTTTTTTGATCAAACCTGACATAATTTTTTCATAGGGGTGTAGAAAATTAATTTCTTCTTTTATCCATATTCTTTTACATGTTTCAACTGCCTTGGTAGCTGCTAGTGTTCTGCATTTTGCATCTTAGAATATGGTCGGCGAAATTGAATTACGACCATATTCTAAGAACAGACCATAAATGCAAGAATTATGAAAATATCATGTTCATTCTTGACGTAATTCAAAAAGGACACAAAATTAATATTAAAGAGCAATATTATGTGTACGAAAGCTATAAAAAGGATAAAAAAATATTTTAAACACAACACTGAAAAAAGAGAAAAACTCCATATTCGATAAAATTATAAATATAAAAAGACCAATTGCACCATGAAAGAATAGAATAGTGAACAGCTGACTGTTGTATGAAATTTTAAGGATAATATTTATTTAATTGATAGAATAAGGCTATGTAAAAAATGTAGCACTGTGATCATGACTATTATAGTTAAAACGCGTTAGTGCGAATAAAATAATTTTTAAAACAGGGTACTCATGTTAACTTTAATTACTTATTTAATAGTTGCCCTCATCAGTGCTCTTCATATATCAATACAAATGGCTAACAACCCTAAGATCATTCACAAACTTAAATACATAACTTTAAAGCATGAATCAATAAAAGAAGATATAAAATTCGACAAAAAATGCATCCAAGAAAATATTATACCAAACTATGTACAACTTAACACAAAATGCAGAACACTAGCAGCTACCAAGGCAGTTGAAACAGGTAGAAGAATATGGATAAAAGAAGAAATTAATTTTCTATATGCAAAACTTAATTCTTTAAAAAATGAATTAAAATCAATACAAGAAGAAATGAATACCAAATTTCACCCTGATTCTGTTGAAGAATTTAAAGAATATATAAATGAATGGTGTAAACCCATGCTAGAAAAGAAAGTAGAAAAACACAGTAAAAAGATTAAAGAATTAATATCAAAACAAAGACCAATCATAAATAAAGAAAAAATCAATAACACCATCTTAAATATTGAAAACTTAACAAATATTGAATTTACAAAAAAAGAAACAGATATGTTGAATAATTCAATAAAATATAATATCAATTTGGATTTTCAACCTAATGTACTAGAAGATCAACTATTTGATTTTGAAACAACTATCAGAAATAAAAATAAAGACGAACAAGAAATTATACGACATAACTTTATCCATGAACTTGAAAAAACTAACATTCAAACAAAACAACAAACGAAAATTTGAAAAGCGAAAACAGAAATGAATAATAAAAAGTATTGCAAATAAACTAAAATCAAATGATTCCATTATTACAAAAGCGGATAAAAGCAATACAACAGTGATATTAAAGAAAGATATTTATAATTAAAAGGTAAATGAATTTATTAATAATAACCCATTTCAAAAACTTATTCGTGACCCTACACTAGAATATAGCAAAGAAACAAATAAAATTATCTCCAACAGCAAATTAATAACAAATAAGGAGAAAATAAAACTGAAAATGATTAAACCACAAGCCCCAGAACTAAAAGGTCTACCTACAACACATAAAACAAATATTCCTTTACGACCTGTAGTAAATTATTGCAATGCACCTTGTTATAATTTATCAAAGTTCCTCAATAATAAGATAAAAAACTGCATCCATGTAAGAGAAAACTGTTGTTTAACTAACACTTATGAATTAGTCGACAATATCACAGATATTGACATACCAGAGAATTCAGTTTTTGTGTCATTTGACATTACCAACATGTATTCAAACATACCAGTTGATGAAACAATGAAAATTCTCGAAGACAATTTATCACAAAATATCAATCTATCTAAGAGAGGCATTCAAGATATAATGTCACTTACAAAAATAACGGTCAAACAGAACTATTTCAAATATGAATCGGAATTCTACCAACAAAAAGAAGGATTGGCCATGGGCTCACCTTTGTCAGGTTTACTAGCTAATATATACTTACAAAAATTAGAGTTAACTAAAATAATAAACACATCAAATCCTCTAAAAAATAAGATTATTTACTGGTATAGATACGTGGATGACATTATTTGCCTATATAAAAATGACGAACAAACTCCAGATGAACTACTTACATACTTAAATACCATTTCCAACTCCATAAAGTTTACTATGGAGGTACAAAAATCTTAAATCAACTTTTAGATATATCAATCAAAAACGAAAACCAAAAACACATATTCAAAATTTACAGAAAACCTACACAAACTAACTTGATAATTCCAGCAAGTTCTAACCATCCATGGCAGCACAAAATGGCAACTTTCCATAGTCTTATTAACAGAATGATTAATATTCCTATGAACAAAAAAGACTACAACAGTGAAAAATAAACGATAAAAATACTTGCAAAAATTAATGGATATAAGACAAATTTAGTTGACAACATGATAAGAAGTAAAATAAAGAAAAATAACATTAACAACTTAAATTTGAGCAAATCAAAAACCGATTATTTATGCCTACCATATAGCACAACAATAAATAAAGCTATCAGAAAAACTTTCGAGAAATCGAATTATAAAATAGAATATAGAACAAGAAACAACGCCTTTGATTTAATCAACAAATTTTCAAAAGTACTCGACAATACAGACAAATGTGAAAAATGCGGCATTTACAAAATAAAATGTAGGGATTGCCCGAAATATTATATAGGCCAAACTGGCAGAAATTTCAAACGCAGATTCAAAGAACATATTCAGGCAGTTAAATCGAACAACGAAACGACACAAAAGTCCAATTTCGCCGACCATATTCTAAGAACACACCATAAATACAAGAATTATGAAAATAACATGTTCATTCTTGACGTAATTAAAAAAGGACACAAAATGAATATTAAAGAGGAATATTATGTGTATGAAAGCTATAAAAAGGATAAAAAAATATTTTAAACACAACACTGATAAAAGAGAAAAACTCCATATTCGATAAAATTATAAATATAAAAAGAGCAATTGCACCATGAAAGAATAGAATAGTGAACAGCTGACTGTTGTATGAAATTTTAAGGATAATATTTATTTAATTGATAGAATAAGGTTATATAAAAAATGTAGCACTGTGATCATGACTATTATAGTTGAAACGCGTTAGTGCGAATAAAATAATTTTTAAAACAGGGTACTCATGTTAACTTTAATTACTTATATATATATATTTATGTCTGTTAACACGATAGCGGCCGTATTTATGAACCGATCTTAATGAAATTTGGTACAGACGTGTAAAGTGGTAATCACTCGGACGAGTTCGTGAACCAGCCCGATCGGACCACAGGAAGGGGGCGTAAAGGGGGGCAAACCCCCTCAAAAATGGGTTTCTGAGTTTTTTAAATAGACAATAAAAAATTATCCAGTTTTTGCTAGCATTTTTGATTTCAGCTTAAAAAAAAACAAACAATTTAGAACTTTTAATCACTGCTCTATGTCCATTGGTTTCCGAGATATTGAAAGTGGTAAACACAGTACGTTGTCCCAATGTTAACCTTATGGGAAATAAAGAAAATTCTTTATCTTGCTTATTTCTCAACATATCTTGATAAAAATTGGTACATGGCTTCTTCTAGTTCAGATCAACTACATATTGAATTATAACCACCCAGTTTTAATATACCCGTAGCAGCAAACCTGCATACTCATTCCCCATGTTATTCTTATGGAGCTTACAAAAACATGTTGAATCTCGCTTTGTTGGATTGAAATATGTTGTTTTGCATTTGAAATTCGCTGAGTATGCAGGTCTGCTGCAACGGGGGTATTTCTTGCTTTCAGCGATATAGGGAAGCAGCTGTTACCGTAGTACTCATATTGAGACCTAAGCCCGAGACCATGATAACTTTTCGTTTTAGGACCTCCAGAAGCAAAAAACATTATTCGTTCATTTTCATAAATATATATATATATGCGTATATATAAATATATATATGCGTATATATAAATATATATATGCGTATATATAAATATATATATGCGTATATATAAATATATATATGCGTATATATATAAAGCAAGAAATACCCCCGTTGCAGCAGACCTGCATACTCAGCGAATTTCAAATGCAAAACAACATATTTCAATCCAACATAGCGAGATTCAACATGTTTTTGTAAGCTCCATAAGAATAACATGGGGGATGATTATGCAGGTTTGCTGCTACGGGTATATTAAAACAGGAAACAGGATCGTTTTCATTCAATATTTAGTAGATCTGAACTAGAAGAAGCCATTTACCAAGTTTTATCAAAATATGTTGAGCAATAAGCGAGATATAGAATTTTTCCTATTCCACATAAGGTTAACATTGGGACAACGTACTGTGTTTACCAGTTTCAATATCTCGGTAACCGATGGACATAGAGCAGTGATTCAATATACTAAATTGTTTGTTTTTTTTTAGCTGAATTCAACGGTGACAACAAAAATTCGATTTTTTTTTATTTTTCCATATATAATTACTACTTTACATGGCTGTGCCAAATTTCATTCTGCTTGGACCATTTTTACGGCCGCTATCGTGCTTATAGACACATAGATATATACAGGGTGTCCGGAAATTATGGTAAAATATTTTAGTATGTGATAGTACAGGTAAAAATAAGAAAAAAGGTTCATATAAACATAGGTCTTAAAGAGCTTCGTTTTCCGTTCGGGTGTCTGTTTGTGATTTTTACATATTTAATCATATCTCAGGAACCTCTTAACGTATGAACTTCAAACTTGGTATATGGATTACTACTATTAAGAACAATTTTTGTAAAAAGTATCAAATTTCTACTTGGTTCCATTTCAAAATGGCGACTGTTTTTTGATTTCAAAGCTAAATATCTTAAAAACCGTAAATTCTAGAAAAACTATACAACAGACAAAAAATTGTGACATTCAATCCAATTAATGATTTTTAAGATTATGATGATCGGACTACTAATAACGGAGAAATTTTAACT
The DNA here is from genome assembly GCA_035578135.1 of Flexamia atlantica. Classification (NCBI taxonomy): domain Eukaryota; kingdom Metazoa; phylum Arthropoda; class Insecta; order Hemiptera; family Cicadellidae; genus Flexamia; species Flexamia atlantica. The sequence goes on along the minus strand of JAQJVK010000001.1, from coordinate 65,944,054 downwards.
TTTCCGAATAAAAGCATGCAAATTTCTGACAGTATGTCCTAAAGGAACATGTTTTTAATCGGAAAAGTTAAAATTACTCCGTTATTGGTAGTCCGATCATCATAATCTTAATATCGCCGTTAATTGGATTAAATTTTACAACTTTTTTGTCTGTTGTATAATTTTTCTAATACGGGTTTTAAGATATTTAGCTTTGAAAACAAAAAACAGTCGCCATTTTGAAATGGTACAACGTAGAAATTTGTTACTTTTTATAAAAATAGTTCTTAATAGTAGTAATCAATATACCAAGTTTGAAGTTTATACGTTAAGAGGTTCGTGAGATATGATGAAATATGTAAAAATCACAAACAGACACACAGACGGAAAACGAAGCACTTTTGGATGTATGTTTATATGAACTTTTTTTCTTATTTTTACCTGTACTATCATATACTAAAATATTTTACCATAATTTACGGACACCCTGTATATATATATATATATATATATATATATATATATATATATATATATATATTATTTTAGTTAACATTATTAAGTTAAGAAACAAAGTACCCTTTTTTGAAACATTTTTTATTTCGACGACTAGTTTCGATACATTAGTTCATTTTCAAGTCATGTATAGATAACCTATTTCTATATAAGATAAGATATATATACTATATATAAGTATATATATATATTTATATATGTATGTATGAAAATGAACGAATCGTTTTTTTTGCTTCTGGGGGCCCCAAAACAAAAAGTTATCATGGTCTCGGGCTTAGGTCTTACCATGAGTACTACGGTAACAGCTTCTTCCCTACAGGGGAAATTGGCTAAATACGGCCAGGTGACCTTATGCTTCCTTAATATCGACAAAAGAAACTCTAGGCGATACATTGTATAACTTGTCTCAGATTGATATAAGTTATTTGTAAAAGTTGTAACTTTTGCTCTCCGATGGTTTCCATATTTTCTGACTTCAACGTTAAGTGTTTATTAACTACATGCTAAGAATTCATGATGCGCTCTCTTCTAATAGGGGGTAACAACTCTGTAAGTAATAAGTACGGCAGTAGTCCCATACACCGATTTGTTTTGTATTCTATCTAAAGAAGCTATTAAGAAAATTTCCCTTGAAATATGGATTAGGTCTATTAAATAGTTGACTTCTCTCAGAGGCAGTGTTGGCAGGAGCGTACGATGCAGGGCGCTGCAGGGGAGGGCGCACATAACTGCTTGTTTTGCATACAAACTGCACCTATCCATCGTTGTGCGCTTACCGCAGTGGCCCTCGTTATTTTTTCTTAGACTGTGAACAATAAATTAAGTACTTCTGTTCAGGGCTTTAAATCTCTCTAGGGCGCTTAAAGTTGTTCAATGATAAATTATATAGTTTGGCCGCCCCTTTTTTACTAGTTTCTATAAGATATTTTCTAAAAAATATATTTAGTGAACTATCAGACATGCAATAAATAACCCCTTGGCAGCAAACGTACGTACTCAGCGAATTTCCAAATAGAAAAAATACAGTAATTTATCAAATATTATTAAAAATAGAAAGAAGTGATAAATTTAAACATCAAAATAATATTTCATTGTTTGTTTTTCATAGTCCCTGTCCAGTGAAAATAGGTGAAAAAACACACTAAAAAGGAAAAAAATGCAAGCAAAAAAGCGTTTACCGCCAAACGAAAATATTTGTGTAGAAATATTAAACGGTGAAATCAGCTGATTTTCTCCATTTAGCACAATGTTATAAAACAGCGTTTAACGTTTATCGTATTGTTTTACCGCAGGTGGCAAAAACTCCCTCATGATAAAACAATACGATAAACGTTAAACGGTATTTCTTAACATTGCGCTAAATGGGGAAAATCAGCTGATTTAACAGTTTAACGTTTATCGTGTTGTTTTACTTTCTTTTTATGTTGTTTTTTATTGTTTTGATTGCAAAAACTCCCTAATATCGGCTATATCCGTAACCAGTGGACGTAGATTGATGATTCCGGAGAGGCCTACTGAATTATTTATTTTTTCAAACCAAATTCGATGGTTATATGATGATAATAATAATAATAATAATAATAATAATAATAATAATAATAATAATAATAATAATAATAATAATAATAATAATAATTTTTTTTTTTTTTTTTTTTTTTTTGGGTAGGAGGTGGAATGCGTTTACGCACACTGAGGGGTTCGTTGTCCCCTCAGTAGTGTCGGACTCCCACGAGCTCGATGTCCCGTGAACTACCGACTAAACCACCTCCCTCGGCACCGAGGACACTAGCCTGGAACTGTTTCACACATTACTTCGGGCTAGGCCTTTGATATTACGCCGCTAGGGCAACCTCCGTGGGGAAATGCTGAGGATTAAGGCCGATCGAGGTCGACCTTTTTCGCCCGAAGAATGGCCTGGACGTAGTGCTGGACACAGTTCCAGTTGCCCTCTCCCTGGAGCATAGCTCCGACGATGTTGTTTGGGCTGACGGTCACGCCGATCTCAGATGAAAGTGAGGCTCGGCGGACGTGCCAACGGTCGCACTGAAAGAAGGTGTGCTCGGACGTATCTGGGATGCCGGGGCAATACAGACAGTCCGGGCTGGCGACTTTGCCCATCCGGTGCAGATAGGCTCGGAAGTACCCGTGTCCAGAAAGAAACTGGGTCACGTAGTAATCGACCTCGCCGTGCTGCCGCTCCAGCCATGGTCGGACGGAAGGTATGAGCTGGAAGGTCCAACGTCCCCTCGGCTCGGCTTCCCAGTCGCGCTGCCAAGAGTCGAAGCTGCGATCGCGCTCTTCCCTGGCAGCTGTTTCCCGGCCCACTTCAGGCCTCCTCCGGTAAATCGCCTGCCTCTCCCTCGCGAGGAAGAGGACGGGGATGACTCCGGCGATCACCATCACAGCAGGCTCGGAGACTGTGCGGTAGGCCGAAGCGACCCGCAGAGCTCCTCGACGCTGGACTCGGGCAAGCCGGTCTCGGAAGACTCGCTTCTCGAGTGCGTGAGCCCATACCTCCGCCCCGTACAGCAAGACTGACTGGACGGCAGTCATGAGCAGACGGCGCTTGCAGGAACGAGGACCGCCGACATTGGGCATAAGCCTACCAAGGGCAGCGACACCCTTAGCGGCTTTGTCGGCAGCGCGCTGGATCTGCTCGCCGAAAGACAGTCTGCTGTCGACCATGACTCCCAGGTACTTTGCAGCAGGCTTAGTCTCGAGTGTGACGTCACCTATCTGCACCGGGAACACGGTGTTAATCCTCTTTTTGGTGAGGACGACGATCTCCGTCTTACTGATAGCCAGGGACAAGCCGTGATCTCGCATCCACCCGTTGACCTTGGCCATCACTACGCTGAGCCTCAGTTTTGCCTGCTCGACGTTCCTCGCAGCGATCAAGGCAGCGACATCGTCAGCATAGCCAACGAGGCGGGTCTCATCGGGCATGTCTAGCCTCAGCAAGCTGTCGTAGGACACGTTCCAGAGATCTGGTCCGAGAATGGACCCCTGCGCAGCCCCGGAAGTGATGGGAATGCGCCGCTGACCTTCGGTCGTGTCGTACAACAGAACGCGGTCTGACAGATACGCTTCTATCATACGCAGGAGGTAGGAGGGAACTTGGAACGTATGCTCAAGCGCCCACAGCATATCGCTCCACCTGGCGGAGTTAAAAGCGTTCTTCACGTCGAGCGTGACGAGAAGGACCACGCGGCGCGACCAATGGTTGTGATCCTCCGCCCTCCGCACTGCCTCAACTACCTCCTGGATAGCGTCGATGGTAGAGCGGCCGGATCTGAAGCCGTACTGCTGCGGGGACAAGTCCCCCGCAGAGACGATGGCCTCGGTCAGCCTGACGCGCAGGAGCTTCTCAAGCACTTTCCCGGCCGTGTCGAGCATACACAGGGGTCGGAAAGAAGAAGGGGTCCCCGGTGTGCTCTTCGCCTTCGGGATAAGAACAAGGCGGGCAACCTTCCACGAAGAAAAGAAAACGCCTTCCGCCAGACACGCGTTGAACATATCGAGCAGAAGCCTTGGATTCACCTCCGCAGCGAGCTTGAGCACCTCCGCCGGAATGCCATCGGGACCGGGCGCTCTTCTGGGTCGTAGGGATCGTACGGCGGCGGTGAGTTCCTCTTCCCGGAAGGCTGGGAAGGCGCCTACCTCTCCGAATTCCCTGACTGGCCGAACTGGGTGGCTGGGAAACAGTGTGTCGACGACGGCGGCCATGGCTTGTGGTTCCATGACCGCAGGTGGTGAGCGAGCCCCTAGCTTCTGGGTTACAAGTTTGTAGCCCATCCCCCAGGGGTCGTTGTCGATATCCTGACACAGCTGTTTCCAGCACCTGACTTTACTCCGGTTGATGGCACCGCGGAGCTCTCGGCGGGCCGCTCTGTGCTCAGCCGATCTGGCATTTGCATCAGGGCGGTTCCTGGCTCGCTGCGCAACTCGTCGGAGACCAAGGCATCTCCTCCGGAGTTCCGCGATTTCAGGCGTCCACCAGTAAACCGGCTTCTTCCTGTGGCGGCGGGAAACTCCGGGCATCGACTGCTCACACGCGGTCGCGATGAGACGCATCGTCGATGCTGCCAGATCTTCGGCACCTGTGAAATTCACAATGCTCTGGTCTTTGATTACTTCTTTAAAAGTGTCTTTGCTCAGACGACTGGTGTTCCAGCGTCGAGCCAGAGGAGCAGATTCAGCGCGCAAGCGCGCACCCTCGGGAAGGACCTTGAAGAGGATCCCCTGATGGTCGCTAGAGGAATACTCCTCGCAGACACGCCAGTCGGAGATCCGCTGGACAATCCCTTCAGAGGCAAGGGATATGTCAGGGATCGTCTCTCTGCACCCCGGACGGCGAAAGGTGGAAATGCCGCCCGTGTTGAGGATACAGAGGCCCGACCTGGCAGCCGACTCGAGGACGTAACGACCTCGAGTGTCGGTCCGCGGGGAACCCCATTCCACGGCTTTGGCGTTAAAATCGCCACCGACTATGACCCCGCCAGAGGTGTTCATGATCTTATCCTCGATGGAATCGACCATGTGGCGGTAGTCTGCGATCGGTTGGTTAGGCGTGAGGTAACAGGAGAAGACGGTGAAATCCCTGCTCCTCACCCAAACGAAGCCGTTGCCCGATCCGGAATCGAGAACAGGCACCTTCCCGAGGTCCAAGATCCATATCGCCGCAGTGCCGGAGGGATCCGAGAACCACTGCGCGGAGCGTCGGTTCTGGTACTGCTCACTGAGAAGCAGTAGGTCAGCACCCTGCTCCGTGGCGAATTGGAACAGCAAGTCGTTTGCTGTCCTGCTCCTCTGCATGTTAAGTTGCAGAACACTGATCATTTCTTTTGTGTTTGGCGAAGCTCCTGGATGGCCCGCCTGTACTGCCCGCAACGACCAGACCCAGCGGAATGCTTGACCTGGTCGCCCTTCAAGCCGGCTTCTGTACACAGGACACATGACAACGCTGCATTGCATGCGCTGGCCCTGTGATCCTGGCCGCCGCACTTGAAGCAGAGCTTGCTTCTATCGGGTCCAGGGCAGCGATTAGCTACGTGACCGAACCCCAGACATTTAAAACATCTGGAGGCCACGAGCTTCTCGCGCACCCGACAGCTCACGTACCAGACTTTCAGGTGGCCCTTCTCCAGGAGCTTCGCAGCTGCCCTGGCTCCCAGCGTGAGGATCGCCACCTTCTGACCCCGAGCGTTCGCCTTTGAGAGGAAGGTTTTCACCTCGACGTTGTCGCCGATGGCGGATTTGACGGCAGCAGTCACCTCCGCCTCGGTCGTCAGCTCGTCAAGGTCCCTCACCTCCAGCGTCGACTTGGGTTCGAGAACGCGGACGGTCGCGTTCGCCCCCAAGATGGTCTGCAAGTCCTCGCTGAAGGCAGCTTTACTTTTGGAGGCGTCACCGAGCTCGACCAAAAGATCGCCGGCTCGGGTCTTCCTCATGCCCTTGATGACGGCGCCCTTCTCATCGGGCTTCGCTTTACTGCGAATTTCGCCCAGCACGTCGGCGTAGGATTTCCCCTCCGACGGCTTGATGAGAAGAGCGTCCGGCCGCTGCTTGCGGGACTTCTTCCTCGGCGCCTTCTTCTTGTCCTGGATGCCAGGCTGGCTTCTAGGATTTGGAAGAGGGTCTTTCTTCTTACCCTTCCTCTTAACGACCTCGGTCCATGCTTCGGAGTCCGACTTCTCCGCTGGACCGTCTCCCTTCGGCTTTTTCTCTGCCTCCGGTTGGGCGGGGCTAGAAGCGGCTCGCTTTCCACCGGCCGGCTGAGCCTTGACCCGCAGCGATGGAGTCGTCTGGGTCGACGCGGCCACCGTCTCACAAGACTGCCACGACCTCCTCAGCTGGACAATGTGCTGCAGACTGGCCTCCAATTGGACAATGCCATCCTGCACGTCCTTGCTAATGTTCTTCTGCCGGGCGGTCGCAGCCTTCATTACAGCCAGGGTGTCGAAGCACTTTTTAAGGTGCTCCTCCTCCTGCTGCCTGGCGAGCGCGATGACCGCGTCAAAGGGAGACGAGTCGGCATTCATCGGCTCGTTGTCCTCAGTGGGTGCCCTCTCAATGGCCGCGGATGTTCTTGCCACCGATGAGGCAGGTGTCGCGACCCGGACTGGTGGCGATCTCGTGAGTCGAGATCTTCTTTCGAAGGGGCTTGCCACCCCGTCGTCAAGCCCACTCAGAGGAGAATCCTGCTGGGTGTTTTTTGGGGTTAGGGTACCCCGTTTTGATTCGTGCACCTTTTGAATCGTTTTTTTGTCTGCACTTGCCATGTTGTCTGGATTGGCCCCCAAGACTGGGCGTTGACCCCCCAAACGTACCCCGATGAGAAAGTCAGACCGACCCATCACCAGAGAAACTATATCCGTGTTCGACCGCCTCCAAAACACCGGCGGTCCCAGACGAGCAGTGGCCTCGGCAGAGCCCCCCCGTGACCGCAGCAGGGCCCTATCCGGTCGCCAACCGGCACCGCCACGGCCAAAGGGATTTTCGCCGGCTGATAGGGCAGCCAGGTCAGCTGGCTGGGCTGACCCGGGCCCCTGTACTATCCGGCAGCCTGGGAGGTGCAGAACCCAGTTTTTAAGCTGTACCCTCTGCTCGTCCTAGACCTCCAGCGCAATGGAGGCTGAAGAACACAGAGTCACCCCGGAAAATAGGCCGGAATGATTTAGAAAAAACAACCGGGCTATTGAAATGAACCGGAGAATGGAATTGTGAAAAGGGGACGCGAAAAAGGACCAGTGCGCCCCCCTCCCCTTTTAGTCGGCTCTTACGACAAGCAGGGGATACTGTTGGACATTCTGTCCCGGCCCAACACGGGAAATAATAATAATAATAATAATAATAATAATAATAATAATAATAATAATAATAATAAAGAAATGAAAATAAAATAAAGAATTCGAAAAATTTATAAACCTGGAGATATCACGTTTTGATATTTACATACCTAATTTCATGAAAATCATACCTCTGGTGTCGTCTCTAGCTTTGTTTACACGCACACAGTCTTGTCCGCTAATATTTGTGGGGCCTTGTGTTACATACCTTATAGTGGGGCCATGTGTGTGCATTTAACCATGCTGTGGGGGCAGTTGAAATCGTGGAGCCCGAAAATAACAAAACCTAAACTGAAATAACTTAACGTAACATAACTTAACCTAACCTCACCTTACCCAACATAGCCTAACTTCACCATTTTAGGCTTATTCGACCCCAAAAGAGGACTTTTTGCACAAAACAAACAACAAAATCCTTGTGGGGCTGTAAGACCCCATAATTTCGAATGGCACCACAGCCTTGTTTACTGCACACTTATGGCCTCACAAACATTGATGACAGGGTACACACACACACACACACACACACACACACACACACACACACACACACACACACACACACACACACACACACACACACACACACACACACACACACACACACACACGGACACCACTTTTTTTTGGTTCAGGGAGCACTAAAACAGATATTTCCACTAACAACACAAATTCGAAATTTGTTACGGAAAAAATAGTTTCTCCATATGGGGTAAAAGTAAAAAACAATCTAGCCTATTTATTTGAAAGCTTTCTTTTTTTATAAAACCAATTTACCAACATTTTTGATAGTCCAGTGAAAATAGGTTTTAATAAAAATGCAAGCAAAAATGTTTTTGCTGGAAAATGTGCACCAAGACGTCCTGAGTCAAAACCCAAGTTTTCTACTTCGGGTCAGGTGAGCTAACTCCGCCATCTTGGAAAATGGCGGCCATGTTTGAAATACTTTTATCGACATAAAATCCACAAAAGTTATCCGATTTCGACAAAATTTGGTAGGGATGTGTAAATTTGTGTATTCTATTAGAAAAAAATCGCTTACACTTTATTTTTTACTATTTTAATGGTTTTTTGCAACTTTTATGTAAAAAAACATGTTTTTTTTCGTTTTTCAAAAACGTTATGAGATTAACGATTACTATATGGATATTTCTGAAAAGTACGTAAAATTACGAACAATTTGGTATATTCAACTTGTATTTTACTGTTTTTACTTTTAATATAATCAAAAAAATAAGATATTTTTATGCAATTTTTTAAAAAGTGCTAAAAAATTAAAATTATCCAAATTTAGTTTTTTGAGGTAGAAAATGTTCATTAAGGGGTTCTGAGTCAAAACCCAAGTTTTCTACTTCCGGTCATGCGAGCTAAATCCGCCATCTTGAAAAATGGCGGATATGTTTGATTTACTTAAATCATCATAAAATCCACAAAATTCATCCGATTGTAATACAATTCGGTAGGGATGTGTATAACTATGGTCACTACGTAATACTAAAGGAATAACAAGCATATTTTATCATTTTATATGTTTATTTTATAATTTTTATGAAAAAAATTTGGTTTTTTTTACATTTTTATTTCGAAATTAACACCAAACATAAAAACCATGGATGTTTTTGAAAAGGACATAAAATTACAAACAATTTGGTATATTCAACCTTTACTATGCTGTTTTTAGTTTTTGAATAACACAAAAAAATATAAATTTTAAAGTGTCTTTTTCAAAAAAAATGTTAATAAATAAAAATTTTGCAAATTAACGTTTATGTGGTAGAAAATATTCGCAAAGGGGTTCTAAGTCAAAAACCAAGTTTTCTACTTCCGGTCAGTTAAGCTAAATCCGCCATCTTGAAAAATGGCGGATATATTTGATTTACTTAAATCATCATAAAATCCACAAAAGCCATCCGATTGTAATACAAGTCGGTAGGGATGTGTATAACTATGGCCACTACGTAATACTAAAGGAATAACAAGCATATTTTATCATTTTATATCTTTTTTATAATTTGTATGAAAAAAATTGTTTTTTTTACATTTTTATTTCGAAATTAACATCAAACATAAAAACCATGGATGTTTTTGAAAAGTACATAAAATTACAAACAATTTGGTATATTCAACCTTTACTATGCTGTTTTTAGTTTTCAAATAACACAAAAAATAAAATAAATGGGGCTTGGATGGTTCATTGTGACCTGTACATTGTGGCACCTAAAAACGGACATATTTGCTTATTTGAAAATTTAATAATTCATGACATAGGCTTTTAGGGTAATTTTTTGAAAACAATCACTGTGTTGTTTTGGTTTTAAATTCCATGGAGTAAAAGATTTATATGTAAGACAAATATATTACCAGTAAATCAAGTTTTTCATGTATTTTATTTGAACCTTGGTGGTTTTGAAGTAATTTGTATAAAAGGTAATACACTTTTGTCATGTCTAATGTTTTATAATATTATTTTTAACTCACTATAAACCCTAATCAATACGACTTAAAAAAAAACGCCATCACTACACATAACCTAAAACTTTAATAAATAAATAAATACTTGTATTTCATATTACAATTGGTCCATTAGCTTTAAAATTCTTTGCAAACCATTTAATTTATTTACACTAACAAGATCGGTGATAAACCGATACTTTTAATAAAATTAAATAAAAATAAGTTGCAATAAATATCTAGGCCTCGATCAAAAGGGACTACAATTTACACCTGAACAACAAATTACTATACAACGATAAAGAACAAAATTAAACATAGACACATATTGAGATTTCATGTTCTTTGTCATTTTATATCTCTAAGCCTGTATCTTATGTTATTAATTTTAAGATGTCAGTTATTTATTATCAACTGGGTGTGTTGTTATGTTGTGATCAAAAGATGTAAAAATTATGTAAGTAAGAAAGATTATCAAAAAGTTTTGTTTAAGTTTTTGTTAAGTGTTTCTAAATTATGTAATCAGTTTTTGTGGATTCACACGGCACCTCTGATCATATTTTTTATCATGGTAACAGTTTTGCGGTTCAAATAATCTGATTAATTTATTATTAATGTAATATGAGTTTTGTTTTTACTGAAGTCAATAAATGAAATATTTGTGTAGTATTTGTAAACATTAAAAATTATTTATTTATTTATTAATTTATTAATTATATATTTATTTACATAAAAGTTGCAAAAAACCATTAAAATAGTAAAAAATAAAGTGTAAGCGATTTTTTTCTAATAGAATACACAAATTTACACATCCCTACCAAATTTTGTCGAAATCGGATAACTTTTGTGGATTTTATGTCGATAAAAGTATTTCAAACATGGCCGCCATTTTCCAAGATGGCGGAGTTAGCTCACCTGACCCGAAGTAGAAAACTTGGGTTTTGACTCAGGACGTCTTGGTGCACATTTTCCAGCAAAAACATTTTTGCTTGCATTTTTTTCCTTATTAAAACCTATTTTCACTGGACTATCAAAAATGTTGGTAAATTGGTTTTATAAAAAAAGAAAGCTTTCAAATAAATAGGCTAGATTGTTTTTTACTTTTACCCCATATGGAGAAACTATTTTTTCCGTAACAAATTTCGAATTTGTGTTGTTAGTGGAAATATCTGTTTTAGTGCTCCCTGAACCAAAAAAAGTGGTGTCCGTGGGTGTGTGTGTGTGTGTGTGTGTGTGTGTGTGTGTGTGTGTGTGTGTGTGTGTACCCTGTCATCAATGTTTGTGAGGCCATAAGTGTGCAGTAAACAAGGCTGTGGTGCCATTCGAAATTATGGGGTCTTACAGCCCTACAAGGATTTTGTTGTTTGTTTTGTGCAAAAAGTCCTCTTTTGGGGTCGAATAAGCCTAAAATGGTGAAGTTAGGCTATGTTGGGTAAGGTGAGGTTAGGTTAAGTTATGTTACGTTAAGTTATTTCAGTTTAGGTTTTGTTATTTTCGGGCTCCACGATTTCAACTGCCCCCACAGCATGGTTAAATGCACACACATGGCCCCACTATAAGGTATGTAACACAAGGCCCCACAAATATTAGCGGACAAGACTGTGTGCGTGTAAACAAAGCTAGAGACGACACCAGAGGTAAGATTTTCATGAAATTAGGTATGTAAATATCAAAACGTGATATCTCCAGGTTTATAAATTTTTCGAATTCTTTATTTTATTTTCATTTCTTTATTATTATTATTATTATTATTATTATTATTATTATAATCATCATATAACCATCGAATTTGGTTTGAAAAAATAAATAATTCAGTAGGCCTCTCCGGAATCATCAATCTACGTCCACTGGTTACGGATACAGTCGATATTAGGGAGTTTTTGCAATAAAAACAATAAAAAACAACATAAAAAGAAAGTAAAACATCACGACAAACGTTAAACTGTTAAATCAGCTGATTTTCCCCATTTAGCGCAATGTTAAGAAATACCGTTTAACGTTTATCGTATTGTTTTATCATGAGGGAGTTTTTGCCACCTGCGGTAAAACAATACGATAAACGTTAAACGCTGTTTTATAACATTGTGCTAAATGGAGAAAATCAGCTGATTTCACCGTTTAATATTTCTACACAAATATTTTCGTTTGGCGGTAAACGCAGTACGTTGTCTAGTGTTATTCTTATGGTAAATATTTAAAAATTGATACCTCCGTTGATTACTAATCGATTTTGATAAAACATTATTAACTTGTGGGATAATTGTAAATTTATTTTTATCCCATTATATAGGTTTTCTTGCTTTAAATGGCTTTGAGGGAGAAAGTATGTGTATGTGATACGGTTTATTTAAGTGAAGTTACGATAGTTCAGGCCAACTTTAATATGGCTTCATAGCCAAATTAAATATCATGTCGTAATATATTATCAAAGTTAAAAATAAGAATATCAGTCTTATTTAGAACGAGTAAGTAAAATAGTACACAGAATGTACATGTAATGACATTATTAACTGCAAAACACTGTAATTCAAGTAGAACAACAAAAGCTGTATCACAGCGGTTTAAGATGGGGTTAACTGTGTGAAAACCCCCCAGGGGCAGTCGGCTTTCGGCTGTTCGGGTGTCTCTTTGGCGGCCCCGGGTACCCGAGCCAAGCTGCGAGACTCTTCTTCTCGCAGTTCTTCCAGAGCTGAGACCTTTCTTCCTTCTTTTGGGTCTTAGCTCGCAGTCTTTTCTCTTTTCTGGGCTAATCTTGCCCACCTCTTCCTTTCTTCGACCCAGCATGGGCCCCTCTCACGAGCCCTGCATGGTGTCATTTCCTAATCTTCTTTCCTCTGTCTCGTCTCCTGAAGAAAGCGCCTCCTGCCCCTTCAGGAGTCGAAGGAAAACACACACAAAAAAACTACAAAAAAAACACAAAAAAAACAAAAAAACCAACAAAAAATCACAAAAAAACAAAAAAAACCAAAAAAATCACAAAACACAAAACTCAAAACCAAAAAAAAAACAAAGGGCAATCTAGTGGAGGCTTGTAGAAAAGAGGTAGTGGGGTGGCTGTCTTTTAAAAACACGAAGGCGGGACGGGGATCCGGGTACGTCTGGCTTGCCATGGCAAATGGCCCCGTTCTGAGCTCATCCACACGCCTGGGTTTGAGCCCTCCCCCTTGTACTCTGATCGGGGTGCTTGGTGGGACGCTTAGTGGGGACATGCCGCTTCTGTGAACTCCGAGCCAAAACTAGAGGAGCTGCTGAGGTCGAATTGGCCTCAGCAGGTGGCCGCTGCAAGTAAGCACCCCCGCTACGCTGAAAGCAGTGCATCAAAATTGTCAGAAGCGGTTGTAAGAACCATGGGCATATTCCAGATCCTGCGACTGTGCTAGGCGGGTGATGGGTGCCCGAGGAGGTTTGACTGACGTCTGTCAGTCTAGGGCCGTGGAAGACACTTGGAGCGATTGGCAATGCTCCCTTTGACCGGGGAACCAAAAAAACCCAACGGAAATTTGATGATTTGGTTTGTTGATTGTTCTTATTTTTGAGATCGATCAGAAGCACGATGGCAATGAATCAGGCGAGCGAGAAGAAAGTTCTGGGCTCCGGATCGGGGGGTGACCCGTCGCCCTTCGGACGGAGCTCAAGGTTGAAGAGGACCCGTCCGAATTCCGGAGGGGCTCCAAAGTCGGAGGATGCAGGGGGAGGGAAGGCACTGGTGGTCGGTGCGCCTCCCCCAGCCCCGTTCAAGTCCCCGGACTCCAGGGCCGACGCCTCGAAGTCGGTGCCCGAAGCTACGGCGGTTGAACATCAGAAGAACATCAGCAATGGTGTTCGGACGGCCGTCGCGAAGATCGAGGGAGCCGTCAGCGTCATGAAGGGGACACGGAAGGTCCGGCTGAAAGCCCTCCAGGCTGAACGCCGGGTCGTCGAGAGAGTGTTCAAGAAGTCTCCGCCCAAAAAGCGGAACAAGACTTCCTTCTCGACGCCGGAGGTGGTGCAGAAGTCTGGGATGGAGAGGTCTACTATGACCTCACCCCAGATGCTCCCCCCGACGCCGATGGAGGCGAGGAAGACGGAGGAAGAGTCTTCTATGACTTCTCCTCCGAAGAAGAGGAACGGTGGGAAACCGAAGGGTGCCCAGACGCCTGCAGCTGTGGGTGGGGGCACCAAAGCTTCGGTCCCACAAAAAGTGCCCGATCCCCCGAAACTGGCGGATGATGGCTTCACTCAGGTGAAGTCAAAGTCCGCCCGGAGGAGGGAGAAGAAGAGGCGGGCTGCCACCCAAGAGGCGCCCCCTCGCGGTGCTCCCGCAAGGGCAAATAAGCCGAGGGCGACCGGATCTGGGGTGAAGATGAGGCACGTCCTCATCATCAAACCGGGGCAAGGTCGCTCCTACGCCGACGTCGTTGGGAAGCTGCGGAGGGACGTCCAACCCGAGCAGTCGGGTGTGGAGGTCCGCAGGCTCCGCAGGACCAACGACGGCGGCGTACTCATCGAGCTGGGTTCTGGCCGCGGTCAGACCCGATTTGCCGAGACGGTGAAGTCGGCGCTCGGCGCCGGTGACAGGCTCAAGAGCGTCGCCCCTCGTCTGCGTGTGGAGATCATGGATCTCGATTCGTGCTCCACATCGGACGAGGTGAGCAACGCTCTGAAGCGGGAGTTGGGCCAGGAGACGGGAGACTTCAAGGTCTTCCTGACCAAACCCAACGCCCGTGAGCAGAGGTTTGCGGTCGTCGATCTCGACGCCTCAAGCGGCCAGAAGCTCCTGCAAAGGGGCAAGGTCAAGGTCGGGTGGGTTGTCTGCCGAGTGCGAACTCGAGTAGAGATCCCACGATGCTTCCGCTGTTGGGAGTACGGCCACACTCGACGAGAGTGTAAAGGTCCGGACCGCAGCGAGGCATGCTGGAAGTGTGGAAGTGACGGTCACAAGTCGTCCGCTTGTAGCCAGGCACCCTCGTGCGAAGCCTGCAAGAAGGCGACCGACGGCCGACCGTCGGATCATGTCCAAGGCTCCGGCGCTTGTCGGACCTTCAGAGAACTTTTGGTCTCAAAGAAGACTGACAGGCGCGGACGCTGAGGGTCATCCAGGGAAACCTAAGCGGGAGCATCGCGGCAAGCTCTCTGGTGGACCAAATCGTTCGGGAGACGGGAACATCACTCGTCTTCGTGAGCGAGCCTCACAGGGCTAAAGGTCCACTATGGTTCCCTGACCGCACAGGATGGGCTGCGCTGTGGGTGCCCGACCCGCGCGTGGTCCCCATCGAAAGAAGTGGGAACGGCGAAAATTTCGCCTGGATCACAAGCAATGGAGTCACGTTCGTGAGCTGTTATTTTTCCCCGAATGACAGCATTCCACGATTCACGGAGAAGTTGGAGGCCATGGAGGACGCTATCCGAGCGATCGCCGGTCCGTGTCTCCTGGCCGGCGACTTCAACGCCAGAGCGAGAGAGTGGGGGATGCCACATACAGACACCCGAGGAAGGTTGCTGTTGGAGATGGCATCCAGGCTGGGGCTGCTGACAATGAACGAGGGGGACACGCCAACCTACCGGAGGCCGGGATTCGGGGAATCGATCCCCGACGTGACCCTGGCATCGGAAGGGCTGGCTTCCCGAATCGTCGGCTGGAGGGTGATGGGTGATTACTCGGGGAGTGATCACGAATACATCACCTTCGAGCTGGCCGAAAGAAGACAAGGAAATCGCAGCAACAGCCGGCGCCCGCTCGGCTGGAACCTGGCGAGATTGGATGAACGGAGGCTGACGGAGGCTCTGCAGAACGGCATGGGGGACATCCCCCAGATGCCGGACGACCAGCCAAGCAGGGCGGACGCGGAGGCAGTGGTGGAAGCCACATCGCGCCTCATTTATCGCGCTTGCGACACGTCGATGCCCCGCAAGTCGGCACATACCGGAAAGCGCCCGGTGTACTGGTGGACCGACCGCATCGCCGAGCTGCGGCGAAACTGCCTGAGACTCAGGCGGCGAGCCCAGTTCCCGGGACAGACCTGAAGCGGCGGAGAGGTCGACCCAGTACAGAGCGGCAAAAAGAGAACTGGTCAAAGCGATCAGAGAAAGCAAGGCGCGCTGCTGGAGTGCTGGAGCGCACTGCGCGAGGACGTGAACAGCGACCCCTGGGGACAGGGGTACAAGCTGGTCATAAGGAAACTCGCGCAGGGACCCGGGTACGTGCCGATTGAGGCTGAGAAGATGCGGACCATCGTGGACGGACTATTCCCGGATCACCGGGTCAGAGACGACACCCCTTTGCGGGTGATCGCCGAAGAGGTCCCACTGTTCACGCGTCAAGAGCTGGAGAGAGCGGTCAGCTCTCGAAGAACAAGAAGGCCCCGGGCCCGGACAACGTACCGTCAGAGGTGCTGAAACTGGTGGCGAAATGCCGCCCTAAGCTCCTTCTGGACATGTACAACGTCTGCTTGAAAGCGGGAGTGTTCGCATCCCGCTGGAAACTGGCCAAGCTCGTCCTTCTGAGCAAAAAACGGGGCCCACCGGACGCTCCATCGTCGTACCGCCCTCTGTGCATGTTGGATACGGCGGGAAAACTGATGGAGAGGTTGTTGAAACCGAGAATCGGAGAGGCTGTGCGAGTGGCAGGGGACCTCTCGGCCCGACAACAGGGTTCAGAGAGGGCCACTCGACACTCAGCGCCATCTCGGAGGTCGTAGCTTCGGTGACACGAGCGGATCAGGCGTGCCACGCGGCTCGTCCGATCGTGCTGCTGGTCACGCTTGATGTGAAGAACGCGTTCAACTCGTCACGGTGGTGCGACATTCTGGTCGCACTGGAAAGAACATTCAGGTTACCTGGGTACCTCCTCGCCATGGTGAGAGACTACCTAAGGGACCGGCGGCTGATGTACGAGACGGACCGGGGTTTCGTAACCAGGGCCGTCATCTCTGGGGTAGCCCAGGGATCGGTGCTGGGGCCGGATCTCTGGAATGTCTCGTATGACAGCTTGCTCCGCACTGAGATGCCACACGGAACGTTCCTCGTGGGATACGCTGACGACGTGGCGGCGGTCATCACCGAACGAAACGCGGAGTTGGCCCAATTGAGGCTGAATCAGGTCATGCGCCTGGTGGAAGGCTGGATGCGCGATCACGGCCTTCAGCTGGCTCTCTCCAAAACGGAGATAGTCATGATGACGAGGAGGCGGATACCCACGATCATTCCGATGCGGGTGGGTACCGAAGTGATCGAGACGCAGAGGACGGCCAGGTACCTGGGGGTGGTGCTGGACAACAAGCTCACCTACTGGGACCACATCAGAAGCGTGTGCGACAAGGCGGCCGAAGTGACGTCCTGCCTCGGAAGACTGATAGCCAACATCGGAGGACCGAGTCAGGGGAAACGGAGGCTGTTGCTGTCGACGGCAAAGGCCATCATGCTCTACGGAGCGGAGATCTGGGCAGATGCGACGAAGGTGAAGAAATACCGGACTCGCATGCTGGCGGTGCAGAGACGCGGCGCGCTCAGGGTCGCGTCCTCGTACCGCACGGTCTCGCAGGCGGCGGTGCTGGTCATTGCGGGAGTCATCCCAATCGACCTGCTGGCGCAAGAGAAGAAGACCATCTGGGGGCGTGCTCCCGAGATGGAGCGGGAAGAGGCTGCCGAGCTGGCCCGTGGCCAAACAATGGCCGCCTGGCAGCGTCGATGGGACGAAGTCACGACCTCATCAGACCTCAGACGATGGTGGACATGGCGACTCATCAGGAATCTGGAGCCGTGGGTTTGCCGCGACCACGGGGAGGTGAACTTTTACCTCACCCAGTTCCTGACAGGTCATGGCTACTTCCGTCTGTACCTCCACCGAATGGGCAAGGTCGACTCGCCTAGGTGCAAGTACTGCGGACACGACGGAGACGAGTGCATCACACTTTCTTCGTGTGCCGTCGCTTTGACGAAGAACGGACTGCCCTCGCTGACTCGGTCGGCGGTCATCTGACCCCGGACAACATCGTGGGGAAGATGCTGCAGGGCAGCGTCAGCTGGAACGCAGTGGCTGACTTTGTCATGTCCGTCCTGCGCCAGAAGAGGACAGACGGGTGTCTTGAGTGACCCCAGAACCGAGGACAGCAGAAGATCGGTTGAACACCAACTGAGGAGTCCCGAAAGGGACAGCAGCGCGGAGTCCTGAAAGGGACCAGAGGCCACGCATTGCGATACCGCAATGAGCAGACGCTCGGGTCGATCGCAATGATGTGGTGACAGCACGCGAGGGGTTTTTTTTATCAGGTATGCCCAAGGAGACGTACAGGCAACTGTACGCTCCTAGCCGCCTCGAGCCTCGAGGCGGGGCCTCTGACACTGATGCTGCCTGTCAGAGGTTGGAGACCCCTGCTCGTCGCTTTGCTCTCTTGGGCGAGCGGCGTAGAGGGCCCGCATTTCGGTGCGGGTAAGGGCTATTTTTAACCTCCCTTCCAGCGTGGATAAAAAAAAACTGTGTGAAAAACGGCCATGACCGGCCCGAATCTGGGTAAACAGAAGGAGCGACTACTCTACCCGGGAACTTTCGAGTTTTTGCAAGACTTCGAGTCGAGTCGAGTAGTTTAAACTCGGCCAGAAAAAAACTCGGCACTCGAGTACTCGCATGCCCCTATACTAAACCAAAGTATATTGTTATCCGTTGATATCATAACGAAAAAGAGCATTACTTCTGGATTTTGGTTCTTCTTGAAACTTAATAATATAGTTGTCCTTCTCAATGGCAGCGTTTTTAAATGGTACTAAAAACCCTCCGATCTTATTGTAATAATTTGATATAATATTGATTTGTCCTAGGCCCGCGTTACACTAACAAATAGTTCATCCAATATTTTATTAAAGCTTGATTATTTTATTTTATTTTTATTTTATTTTATTTTATTTTTTTTATTTTATTTTTTTATCAGCTTTATTAGAGCTGATTTTCGAAATAAAAACTTGAATTATCATTAGTAATAAAATTTGTTATATAAGATCTTTTATACAATATTTGATAGTGTAATGTGGACCTGAAATAAACATACAGCAAAAAGTTTATTATTTACATGATCACAACAAGAAATATTAGGAATTCGTGTACAAATAATAAATTTGTTCATCGAACTAAACGAATCAGCAAAATACAAAGTGTCACTGTAAATACTGCTGAGGTCATATTGTCGAAGAGGCGGCGAAAGCTAAGTGACACCGGTCCTCGTTAAAGTGTCAGATTAGAAAGCTGACACTTACAGAGGAAAGACTGTAATCAAGTAAAGTCGTAGATTTTTCCCGTATAACCTAATACAGTATTTTGATTAATATGTCAATATTTCTTTCAGTTTGAATAAAAAAAAATTAGAGCGCTTTTCATGTGCACATGTTAACAAAGTTACTCATTTCAAATGAAAATTAACGCTCATTAAATCAAACTTAAAAATTTTGACATTTTTCTTTAAAAAATATCTTTAAAAACCTCACTCTAACTGCACATTTTTACATTCAACAATGGATTGAGCAATTTCTTTTTGTAAGCTGACTACCCAGCTCATGACTGGACCCGGCCGACGACAAATACAGTACCTTTGGGGCAAAGTAAGAAAGCCCTCTCTTGGCGGACGAGGCATCTCCAGCACGTGGTCCTGCCCAGTACCTCAGAGTCTCCCTCTCAGATACTCTGGCCTTCCCTGCAACAGACGTTATGGGCAAGACAAGTTGTGAGGAGAAACCACAAATCTTCTACATGCAAATAAGCCTTGGGATTTCCACTCAAATTAAAGGTGGTAAAATTTTCTTAGTTCACAAAAGTATGTGACACACATATTTTGGACACTCAACATTCTGTTCATGTCACCCATTAGTGATATGACATAGTACCACAAGGCAATATTCTAAAACATATAGCACGAAATTCCGTGCAAGTCGGAGCCTATTTGGTGGGGGAAATAAGTGTCACTGCATCTACAACAGTCTCAGTCGGACCACTGTTCTCTTACTAGCACAGCTCAAATTACATGAGAAAAAACTGGCATCAAGCTAGAGACCTAGAAGTCTTGGGAAGCCGCACTCGTTCATAATAAGAAATATTAGTAAACTAGCTCTACCTGTACTTGATAAAACATAGGCGTAAGGGTATTATTTAAAATATCTTCTAAAAATAAAATGATCTCAAACAGCTGATCTAGCTTCTACCAAGGCCGCACTAGGCCGCACTACATATATAGGCCATGCTGCAGGATTTATGTCGTCAAACAAGTAGGCATTCTGAGAGCCTGGTTCAGGGCTCTCAGCTGTGCTGCTCATCAATTACTTTTAAACCAAAACAATAAAACGTAAATAAACAAGTAATATTTTACGTTTAGTGATGAAATGTATACAGAAAAAAACCTAAACAAAAAGGTATTAAACGCAGTAAGTTGTCTAATGTTATTCTTATGGTAAATATTCAAAAATTGACACCTCCGACGATTGCTAACCGATTTTGATAAAACATTTTATTAACTTGTGTAAATTTATTTTACTCCATTAAATCCATTGGTTTAGCCCCTCATAATGACGTTAAGCAATAAAATGTAAACATAGGATGAGTTCCCTGCTTACTTGAGTGACGTGGCGCAGCGCCTAGATGGCTGCAGCATGGCCTGTTTTTTCAGTGTGGCCTTGCTTCTACACTGTATAGCATATACAACCACATTTAAATAAGGTTTACTTATTCACGTACCTTTTTAAGGTTAGCTCTGGAAAAAGTATTTTTCCATCCCCCTTTCCGAATATTACGTAAATTGATTCAGGCGTGTTTAGGCATAGAGCCTCGAGCCAATATTCAAACTTACAAACCTTTAATCTTACAATATTGGTATTAATTATACATATTATGTTTAATATATATGTATATATATATATATATATATATATATGTGTGTATGTGTAATATTAGGATTGATATAGAATAAACATATTGATTAGCCAAAAACATTTTTGTAGTCTGTAAACGATTATCCGTTATGGCAAGCCTATCAATTAACATAAATATAGTTCAATACAGACTTTTTAATTACATTGCTTGAGAAAGTAACTTCAAAAAGTAAATAATATTTTATTTATGGGCATAGAATTAAAAACATGACGAATTTTGTGAAAACCTAGCAAAGCCAACGTTAAAATGTAATATTTCGCTTTATGTTTGGAAATTATCAAACTTTATGTCACTAAACTTTCATGGCTTTAGCTTAAATTTAGGTGTATTATTAAAGGGCAAAACAAAATCCATAAAATCGAGGTTTAACTCTTCAGTAGAGCTCAGCAGCAGAAGTTGGCAACGGCTAACTGCTTACTTAGCATACAAACTGCACCCCTACATTGTTGTGGTTCTTACCGTAATGCTCCAGGTTATGTTGGTATTATGGTAGATATACTCTTCACGTTGAAAACATTCCAGTTAAAAACGGAGCTTCATAGCTTAAGTTCTGTTTATATGACAGTTCGGATTTAAAATGGAATGTTGGGAAGAATCTTATAAATTAGTTATAAGAATCTTTATATAGTCTGATATGAATATATATATTTATTTATATATATATAAATTTACGAATGGTGTTTTTGGCATCTGAGTATTAAAAAACGATAAGTTATGATTGTCTTGGGCCTAGGTCTTACCATGAGACCTACGGTAACAACTTCTTCCCTGTCGGGAAATTCGCTAAGAAGGTATTTTTGTATTGTACACTTTATTTTAGTTTGTTTAAATAGTTGGCTGCAAATAGTTTTGTTTTAGTATACCGGTGTTACCTCTTAATAAATTTGCTTTGCACTATATGTATAATCATACGTTATCCGAAAAACTGAATTAAATTTTTAAGATATAAATCTATTTACATGACAGTAGTGAATTAATTTAGGTAGTAAAAAGGCATTAAGAATTCAGTATGCTAAGGCCAAAAAAATTAACCAAATACTATAGCAAAATTCAAATAAACCACATCAGGTTAAGTTTTACCAGCAGATATTATAAAACTTTCTAACGTAAGGTAAAGTAGAAAGGAAGAATGGAAATGGATTTAGCTGTATAGTCACTACACTCGTTGGTGTATTACTATCAAAAACCCTAGATTTTCCAACTACCCTCTTTTCAATGTATCGTGCTAGTTTAGATGGTTTTTATTTTGCTGTTTATTTTATAAATATACTAGTAGATATACCCGCGGCTTCGCTCGCTGAAAGGATGACAGGTATTTGGTTCAATTTTACGTCATTTGAAATGCATAATTTTTACAAAATTTCCAAATAGACCGATTATTTCAATATTTACCTGAACTATACGTTTTTAAATGCTTAATTACAAACTTAAGGTTGCATCTCCATCCCTAGACTGACGTGAGAAGATCAGACGTTTACTTGATGGATTTTCCTTTTTCCCTCAAATAGTATGAATTGGCTTCCATGTGCCAACATATTCCAATTTTTCTGTTTAGCATAAAGAATACTAAAATTTCCTAGTTAATCTATTATCTAACCTATAAAATTGGGTTTCTAATAGTTTTAATAAAAAAGTATCCACTTCAGGGGTTTAAACTCAAATCTTTCATTGCACCTAAGCGCTGTCCCCAAAACCTGTCGGTCAATTTGTTACAAAATAATAAGAGGCATGTGATGAATAACTCATTTGAGCTATTGATCATGAAAATATGACAATTTTAAACCGAGGTACGTTATTTTATTTAACATAAAATTTTATGTTTTCAGCACTCAATCTTCATTTGAAGACTAATATCTCAAGCTCTAAATGAGATATAATCCTTATTAAAGTCTTAAATTAAATGGTAAACTATGGGCTTTCTTTTGAGTTATTGATAATGACAATCAGGCAATTCTAAGCAGAGTAAAAATCCTCTATTCAAAATAAAATGTAATTATTTCAGAGTTTTGTCCTAAAGTAAGGACTCATATCGCAAGTTCTTAAAGAGATACAGTCCTTCTTAAGGTCTTGAATGAATTGGTGACTAACTGGCTTTGATTTGAACTATTAATCATCAAACAGGTCAGGTCAGGTCAGGTCTAACCTGAGTTATAATCCTTTATTTGACATTAAAATATTTCATTTTTTATTTTATCTTCAATTGAAGACTTATATATCATGTTCAAAAATAGATGCAATACTCATTTCAGTTTGACATTAATCGGTATACAATTAGCATTCCTTCAAGGCATTGATCATGAAAATAGGAAAAATCTAAGTTCAGTTATAAACATTTTTTTTATTAAAAGTATTTTAGCGAATTTCCCCCATAGGGAAGAAGCTATTACCGTAGGTCTCAGGGTAAGACTTAAGCCCGAGACCATGTTAACTTTTCGTTTTGGGGCCCCCAGAAGCAAAAAACAACCATTCGTTTGAATTCATACATATATATATATATATATATATATATATATATATATATATATGTGTGTGTGTGTGTGTGTGTGTGTGTACATGGGCGTAAAAATGGTCCGATTTTTATGAAATTTGGTACAGACGTGTAAAGTGGTAATCAAATGGACGAGTTCGTAGACCAGCCCAATCGGACCACCAGAAGGGGGGTTAAAGGGGGATAAACACCCCAAAAAAGTTTTTTTTTTGGGTTTATCACATAGAAAAATAAAAATAATTCAATTTTGGTTAGTACCATTGAATTCAGCTCAAAAAAACAAACAATTTAGTATTTTCAACCATTACTTTATGTCCTCTTATGACTCAGAAAAGAAAAAGAAATTAAGGTAAAATCAAAAGAAATTAAGGTCAGTGACATGAATGATTATTTTGTAAACATGGGATCATTTTATGAGGCAGTTAAGAACCTGATATACTCGTACAACCAAGAGACCCAGAATGGCAGTGAAAACAAATTTGAATTTAGGAGAGTATCAGAGAATGAAGTAAAATCGGCAATGAACGAAATTACCTCCAGAGCTGTTGGGGTGGATGATATCAGTATATTAATGATAAAGGCCATCAGTCCATATGCTATTGGAGCGATAACCCACTTGATAAATATTTCTTATTGAAGAGTGAGTTCCCCCAGGCATGGAAAAAAAGCATTGTGTACCCATTGCCAAAAATACAGAACCCTTCAAATGTCAATGAATTAAGACCAATGTCAGTCTTGCCAGCCATGTCAAAAATCCTAGAGAAATTGGCGATTCGACAAATGGTAGATTTTATTCAGACAGAAAACTTGCTTCCAAAATTGCAGTCAGGGTTTAGAAGAAACCACAGCACTTGCACTGCATTGATAAACATGTTTGCAGACTTGTTTGAGGCAAGGGACGCTGGCAGGTGTGGCTCTTTAATCATGCTTGATTACTCGCAGGCCTTCGACTCCATAAGCCATAGATTACTTCTTGCAAAATTGAAACATCTTGGTTTCAGGGAAAATGCAGTTGTCTGGTTCATGTCATACTTGGAGAAACGGCTGCAGGTGACAAAAGTGGGTGCCGATGTCTCACCTCCTCTCGAGAAATCAAGGGGAGTGCCGCAGGGGAGCTGTCTGGGGCCCATTTTGTTCACCCTTTATACTGCAGACCTATCCAGCTGTGTGAGTCACTGCAAAGTGCATGGATATGCTGATGATTGTCAATTGCATTTCTCATATGATGCCAGTTCTGCTGGCCAAGTTTTTGTGGGAGTAAACTCAGATCTTATGAGAATAAATGAGTGGTCAAGGAGGCATGGTCTCAAGTTGAATGTGGAGAAATGTATGGTAATTCATTTTGCGTCGCCCAATATTTCGCAAAGAATTACCCTTGGCGATCTACATATAAAACTTGGAGACAAAAGGCTGACTGTGAGTGACACTGTTAGGTCTTTGGGCGTAATACTTGACAGTGGACTCACTTTTTCTGATCACATCTCTTATGTTTCTCAATTGGCTTTGGGAAGGTTGCGAGGGCTGTACAGATACCGTTCCATCCTTCCAGAGGCAGCTAAGCTGCAGCTGGTCCAGTCTCTGGTGTTGTCAGTGCTCTATTACTGTCTTCCTGCTTTCGGTGACAGTATTACCAGGAAAGAAATGTCCCGCATTCAGAAGCTGCAAAACACAGCAGTGCGCTTCATTTACTCTTTCAGTAGACGGGAACACATTTCTTGCTTTCGGAATGCTGCCGGACTCATGCCACCGGATGCCGTTTGCAGGCTTCAGACTTGCAGTCTCGTCCACCAGGTGCTGGTTCAACAGGAACCACAATATCTGGTGGAGAGACTTGTTGCTCGCGGGGAGATTGCTGAGTGCAGTACTCGGCATGGCGCGCTGCTTCATTTCCCAAAGCTGAGGCTGGAGGTGGGGAGGAGAGGTTTATCCTACTTCGGCCCCACGCTTTATAATGGCCTCCCTTGTGACCTCAAGAAACTGACAGTCCCAGCTTTCAAATCTAGATCTAAGAAATATCTGAAGGACTCTTACAAATAATGTTTATCTTAATTTTTTGATTTGTGTTTAACTGTGTATATATTTTTGTTTTTTTTTATATATATTACTTGTTACTGACTTGAGTTGTTCTGCAAAGCAGTGTTAACTGAGAAACGCTCTAAAATAAAGGCATTTTTATTTATTTATTTATTTATGTCCATTGGTTACCAAGATACTAAAAGTGGTAAACACAGTACATTGTCCCAATGTTAACCTTAAGGGAAATAAGTAAAATTCTATGTCTCGCTTATTTCTCAACTTATCTTAATAAAACTTGGTTTTTGGCTTCATCTAGATGATTCTAATGTATATTAGTCTAAAATCCCGGATATTTCCATTTTTATGGCAGCAAACCTGCATACTCATTCCCCATGTTATTGTTATGGGAAATAACAAAATGCTATATCTTCCTTATTACTCAACATATCTTGATAAAACCTGGTATATGACTTCTTATAGTTCAGGTCTACTTATTGAAATAAAATCACCCAGTTTTACCATACCTGTCGCAGCAAACCTGCATACTTATTCTCCATGTTATTCTTATGGAGCTTAAAAAACATGTCAAATCTTGCTATTTTGGATTGAAATATGTACTTGCAATTGAAATTCGCTGAGTATGCATCTGCTGCAACGGGGGTATTTTGTTTTTTCTTTAGTTAAAGACTTATATCTCAATATCAAAAAGAGACATAATCCTCATTAAAGCATTTAATGAATCGGTTTAAAATTAGCTTTCTTTTAAGCTATTGATCATGAATATTGGAAAAAACTAAGCTAAGGGATGCTAATTTATTCCACGTAAAAGAACTAATTACTGAATAAAAGACACTGAATAAAAATGATATAGCCTACTCAATGATTTTCTCCCCAATGTTAATGTTATGGGCTATAAACAATATTGTATAGCGTGCTTATTTCTTAACATATCTTAACAAAACTTAGTATGTTGAGATTTGCTTGGTTATGACCAAAAATCCTTAAATAGTTTGTTTCATGAGGTAGCAAACCTGCATACTCATCTCCCCAATGCTAACCTTATAAAAAATTAATAAAATTGCATATCTCGCAATCTACCTTCATAAACCTTGACATGGGGCTTCATCTGGTTGAGACCTACTGGATTACTGTATAAAATCAATATAAACCTCATAAAACGACACCGCATTTAGAAGTATAGCTTGGAAGTAGGTATGTCGATATTTTTACGCCATCTTGGTCGTAATTTTTGAAATTAAGTATTTCCGGTGGTCAAACTTTTACTCAAACTTTAGTCGACTCATAATCAGTTGTCAAATACAGAAAAGTTTAGAAATAACCTTCATAGCTAATGGTATTCGGAAAAACAAATACATAAATCAGTAATTTTTAATAATTGTGTCATTATTAAACTAAATAAACATTAAAAATTATTTATTTTTTATTTTTAACAGGATTTGGCTTTCTCCGGGTTAGAAAACATAAAATGACACCAATTTTACTTTCCTATCATGAGAAATAAGTATTTTAGTAATATGGCGTAATTTTGGACGCCATCTTGAAAATGAGGCACTTCCGATGGTCAAACTTTGGTAAACTTTTAGTATGTTGTTCAGCACATAAAATACGACAGAAAAACGCAAAAAGCTCCCTTATAGGATTTTTTTCAGGGTTAGATAGTTTTTTCATATCTTTCCTCGACTATGATTAATTTGTGCCAAGTTTCATGACCCAAAGCATTATGTTTTAGTCCAGTCAAAAAACTTAAAAAATGGCTCAACCTGGAAAAAATTCCGTTAATTTTGAAACTTTGCACACTTATTTAGAAGTACCTAAGGATGAAAATACCAAAAGTCCTGGAAAATATGTGGCGAACTCTAGTGGAAATTGACGAAAACAGGGTACTTATTTTGGTTTTTCGTAAACATCTCGAGAACCGTTGGTCGTAGGTGAGAACTTTACATGTACAAAATAAAGCTTATTACATTTGCTACAAAATGATGTGGTACATCGTCTTTGTACTCCTAACGGTTATCGAGTTATAGGGCGCCAAAAATAAGGATATTTTCACGATTTTCCCCTAAAAATTAGCAAAATTTGTTTTTTTTAAATTTTCAACGTATAAAAATAAAACAATCTAATTTTTGTGGGTACCATTAAATTCTGCTCCAAAAAACAAACAAGTATCCTGAATTATTGCTTTATGTCCACAGGTCACCGAGATAATGAAAGCGGTAAACACATCTTACATTGTACCTATGTAATCCTTATGGGAAATAAAAAAAGTTCTATAACTTGCTTATTTCACAATATATCTCAGTAAAACTTGATTTGTGGCTTGATATTGTTGATGTATGTCGTACTAGGGTATATAATCCCCAATTTTCACATTTACGTGTCAGCAAACCTACATACTCACCTGAATTAATAATAATACGAACAATGGAGGGTGCAGGTTTGCTGACACGTAAATGTGGAAATTGAGGATTTTAGGCTCTAATACGATATATCTCAACTAGATCAAGCCACAAATCAAGTTTTACTATGATATGTTGCGAAATAAGTGAGATATAGAACTTTTTTATTTGCCGTAAGGATTACATAGGTACAATGTAAAGGGTGTTTACCGCCTCCATTATCTCGGTGACCAACGGACATAAAGCAATGATTCAGGATACTAAAATGTTTGGTTTTTTAAGCCGCATTAATGATGCCCACCAAAATTAGATGATTTTTAATTTCATACATTAAAAATAAAAATAAACAAACTTTGCTAATTTTTAAGGGAAAATCGTCAAAAGGTCCTTTTTTTAGTGCCCTATAACTCGGTAACGGTTAGGAGTACAAAGAAAATGTACCACATCATTTTGTAGCAAATTTAATAAGCTTTATTTTGTACGTTTAAAGTTCTCACCTACGACCAACAGTTCTTGAGATTTTTACGAAAAACCAAAAAAGTACCCTGTTTCCATCAATTTCCACTAGAGTTCGTTACATATTTTCCAGGACTCTTGGTATTTTCATCCTTAGGTACTTCTAAATAAGTGTACAAATTTTCATATTAACGGATTTTTTCCAGGTAAAACCCTGTTTTGATTGGACTATTTTTGAGAAACTATGATCAGTGAGTCACTGTAATATGGTTGTACTATCCATATGACATTGATGATCTTACATGATACGGGTTTAGTAAACAAATACCCTCAGCAAAGGTAATAGAATAGCTGTCTCCATAACCGTCTCTAGTGATAAGGCTGCGGCTTACGAACTGGCAACGCCGCTTTTCAAGGAGTTTTTGCATTGTAAAACCTTTATAAAGCCAGCTGATTTCGTGTAAACAATAAGTAGTGCCATAAGAGAGTATGTATAGATAAATTAGATGAACCCTTAAGAGGGTTGTTGCCATTTATTAGCCCCGGCCTCGTTACTAGAGATGGCATTGCTATCTCCCATAAGGCCTGTACTGAAAGGTGGACGTGGAATTGAGTATGGTTGAAAACTAAATTTGTATTGCTTAAACCTAAATATTCACATCAACCATTATATCTTAACCGTCAATTTCTAAGTTGTAATGCAACAATAGTTTGAGAATTGAACAAACAATTACTAAGACCAAAAATAACAACAACAAAACAATGAAATAAAGGGAAATAATAACATAAACAACAAAATAACTACACATAGCTATAAACAAAAAATAAATATTATTATTTTGATAAAAATACAAAACAAATAAAAAATAAACAAAATAAATAAAATTGTATATATAATAATGAATTATGTCAGGCTGTTTATTAATTTATTTTATCATTTTATTCATTTTTGTGTTTTATTGAAAACAATAAATTAAAGGGTGATGTTAAACAAACATCAATCAATCAAAATCACTTTAGTGATAAAACAGTAAGATTTAAATAGAGACAAAACAAGAGATATAAACATAAAAAGAGGTAAACAAGTAAAAAGTAAATAAACGGTATC